>DWQX01000830.1:0-35402 GCA_018245475.1 Pharmacophagus antenor
ATTCAACTTATTAGTTAGCACCATCACCTTTGTTTTGTGTGGTGCAAACCTAAGCTTGTTTCTCCCCCCCCCCCCAATCGTGAACATTGGCGAGAGCCTCGTTTGCCTCTCTCTGAATCTCCTCGGTCTTCTGCCCGGAGAAGTTCAGCACGACGTTATCTGCGAACGCCTGGCAGTGTGTACCGCGCTTCTCCAGTTCCTCAAGAAGCGGATTCAGGAGCAGGGTCTAGAAGGTTGGGCCACCGATGGATCCTTGCACGCACCCCTTGGTGGTTTCTCTGGCCCACTCAGCCCCCGCGTACTTAACGAACACCTTGCGTTCGCTAAAATAGCTATCGACAAGGCGTTGCAGATTCACGGGGCAGCGAGTCTCGGCCAGTCTGCACTGTATAGCAGGCCACCAGGCATTGTCGAAGGCTCCCTCTATGTCCAAAGATACCAGCACGACGATCTCCTTTTCCCTGAGCCTCGTTTTGATGTGCTGGACCATGTCATAGAGGGAGTCCTCGATAGACCTTTGCGGCATAAAGCCGTATTGGTGGTTACTGATATACGGGGCAGAGTACCACCGGATCCTACGGACCAACATTTTCTCGAGGATCTTGCCCATTACGGGCAAGAGTCCTATCGGTCGGTAGGACTTCGGGAGCGTGTAGTCCTCCTTGTTCGGTTTTCGCAACGCTACAACCACTGCCTCCTTCCACCTCCTGGGGAAGTAGGACAGGGTGAGACACCGGTTGGAAAGCGCTAGGAACAGATCGGCATCCACGGCGATGGCCGCCCGGCAGATGTCCGCGGTGAGGCGAAATGCAGAGATCAGGCAGACAGTTGGGAGAGCCAGAAGTATTTTGGGCGAACACGATTCTCTGTCTGCGGCATCATTGTCACAACATCAGGTGAAATTTAGGTCAAGGTTTTGTCTAAAAACGTTATAAACGTTATAAAAAAAATAAAGCAATCTTCTTCGACGATGGGAATACACTTGATCCTATTTTCACATGATATTGTAAGTGGTGTAATGGTTAAGCCTGATCACCTAGAAAGCATGACATGACACCTGATACGTTTGACTACAGTGACAGAGCAGTGCTGGTATGGCGGTAGATTGATTTTGACGATGGTTAGTTAGCTGGGCGAATTACACTCTATCACTAGCCCTATATTCCGACTAGGGACCATAAAAGATTAACGCTTTTTGGCTGCATCACTGAGCTTTTTAAGTTTAACATAAAATATTTTAAATTATTCTTAGGTTGTCTAATATAAGACCTAGTGGAATAATTTGAATTCTAAAATTCATTATGGGGAGCGCTCTAGTTCATTGACGTTATTAAGTAGACGTAAGTTGTCTTATATGTTATATATAAAAATAAACTTCATTTTCCATATGGTATAATTGTTCTTAATACGTGGTAAAATAATGTTTCATGACAATTGAAAAGTTTAACACTAACACTAGATTTACCGACACACATGTTTATGGTTTTCTTTTCGCGTCTGTAGAAATTATGTGCATAATTGTATTCTTATTTTTCATGTTTTGGAATAAAATGTATAGTACAATATTATCAGAGGCCGTATAAAACAATTAAAAAGTCAAACGCATAATAGTATACAAAACTTTTTATCAAGGGTTGGTTCGTCAAAATAATGGGTCCATTAGATCTAGTGTTAAATCTTTGAAAAGATAAAATCTATTTTTATTAACAATTGCAATTAACACAAATACAATATTTTTTAATTCATGTTAAAAATTGCAATGTGTACTCATTTCGTACTGGAAGTATATCGATATACAGGTATATATTATATTGATTATGTCAAAATCGTTAAAACTCAAAATTACCGCACTTTCTGTGAGCCCTTCGGTTGTTTTTCTATTTGTTCCCAATCATGCATATTACGCTGAGGCAAATTGCTTGCTTGAGCTTTACGTATTGCATCTAGAGAATAAAAGTATTAAAATATTAATAATAAATTCTTTACAGAAACTTTTATATTATGAAGAGAACAGACATATTGAAGCCCAATGCGATACTAAGAACTTCACAAATAATTGTGTTTCTAATATCATTAATTAGTTTAAATCGTAAATATTATAAATGTTATCTTTGGATAACTTGCTTAATGTTATGACCTATGTATCGCAGAAGAATATATGAACATAAAGTATAATCAAAAACACAGATGGTATACAAAAATATTTATGTAGGAATCGACTAATTTAAACTATTTCGTGGTTCAGCAGTCTATAGCTTATCTTGTAACAATATTGTTCTAGGTTCGATGTCTGTGCTGTGTGAGTTTAATTGATGGCAGCGTTTTTTCGATCTTACCTTACCTTTTTTTTTGTGGAGAAATCCTGCATAGGATACCCTCCCGATACTAAAACTAACGAGAGTTATGTCGGACTCTTAGCGACTAAAACCCCACGGTGTTTCTCTTAATGCCCCGAGTCGGTACTACGGGAACGCTTTCGCACACTACCGTAGTCCCGACAGCGTTGACCCTTGTGGGGTCCCTTCTTGTGAGGGTGGAGTTGGTGGTCCTTCCCGATGAGGCGTTGGAGACACTCGGTGGTAGGGACAGATCGCACCTCAATCCGCCGCCAGGCTCATTTATGGGGGACGTAGAAGGGTATAAATGACTTCTTCGGCGCCCTAACCTTTATTGGCGAATCAAGAGATCCGAGTTCCACTCCCTCCTTTTCCGCAGCTTCTTTATTTTATACTCGTTCTCCCCTGTTGTTTATAATACAGGGCCAAGGCATTCCGTCATAATTTGTTTTTTTTTTATATATTATTTCGCTTTTATTCTTTCACCCACTTTCATATTTCTTTTCTCGCTTTCGTATTTTCCTTTTTCATACCTCATATCAATTTCTTCTTTCATACATTGCGCTTAAATAAATAGAGACTAGCCATTTTATTTGTTTACATTTCTTTCCTTAATCTTACATTTATTGTACATTTTCAATTTCCTTAATTTTACATTTTTATTTTCTTTAATTAATTTTTACACAATTTTTCTTTCTACATGTCATATTCTAATCAATCTTAATCTAATCTTATTCTAATCAGTCTTATTACTTCTTATCGTGTTTGCAATTATTTTTCTGCAAAACTTTAAAAATATGTCTCGGCTAATGTCCTATGACATTTTGAGCGCGATGTTTCCTTCTAATTTTATACCCATTCTTACTTCACAATCAAAACGTTTCCTTCCATATTCGGGACAGCAGGTGATCAGATGGGAGACGGTCTGGTCCAACCCGGGATCCCAAGTGTGCTGTGCCACTGACACAGTAACGAGATGGGCAGCTTCTTCATGTGTCTCCATGTGTTGTGACCTGCGTGTCGTCTGCATAACAGGTGATTATCGCTGGGAGGTCGTCCCGCTTGATACAATCATAACCGGTGTTCCATAGGAGCGGTCCTAAAACCAAAACCTGCGGAACACTCCACGACATATTCGTTTGTTCATATTGACCTTCACGCCTATAATAAGAGATAAATTTATCGGAGAGGTAATTTCCAATGATTCGACAAAGATATTGAGGAACATGCTAAGAATCCCCGGCAAAGATCCGCCTACCACCAACGACGACTTTTGGCTCTGGTAACATATAGTACGCGCACACTGCGAAACGATGAGAAGATAGCTGAACTGGAGGAAGAATTAAGCAAGCTACACTGGGATATTGTGGGACTATCTGAAGTCCGAAGAGGGGGAGAGGACTCGATAACACAACGATCCGGTAACTTGCTATATTTCCGGGAGGGCGCCCTTCAATCTCAGGGCGGTGTTGGGTTTACCATCCACAAGTCGCTCACTGACAGCGTTGTCAAAATCGGTAGTGTGTCGACCAGAGTTGCATACCTGATATTCAAAATGATCGAAAGGTATTCACAGACAATCATTTAGGTTTACGCACCGACCTCATCACACACCGACGAAGAGGTTGAGGTATTGTATGAGGATATTTCCAGAGCCATACATGCAACAAAACTCACTACTCCGTTGTCATGGGCGACTTTAACGCCAAATTGGGTAGATGAGGTGATGGTGAGCTGATAGTGGGGACATTTGGCATTGGACAACGGAACCCCCGAGGTCAGAGGCTTGCTGACTTCATGGAAAAGGAGGGACTCTATATGATGAACTCTTTCTTCAAGAAGCAAGAACACAAGCAAGTGGCCATGGGTGAGTCCCGACGACGCAACGCGAAACGAGAGAGACTTTATCTTGTCGACGAAATGGCATTTATTCAATGATGTCTCTGTGATAAACACAGTCAAAACTGGAAGCGATCACCGGCTGGTAAGAGACACATTGAATATCAACCCAAAGTTGGAAAGATCCAAACTAATGAAGTCTACGCTCCGTCCAGCACCTATTGCAAGTTCAGAATACCAAGAGCTTTCAGCTCGAATTGCACAACCGCTTCGAATACGAGGCGAGTGCGAAGATGTGGACGACTACAGCAGGAGGATTGTGGAAACTGTCCAGACGGTTGGGAAAAACACTTTTAAAACCCAGCAAACCCAACAAAATCTCATACCCGACACTCAGGCTAATGGAGAAAAGACGAGGTATCATTCTGCGGTCCCCGGATGACGTTGTCCAATACAAGCAGCTAAATAGACATATCTCTGTCTCTGACCCGCGACCTTCGCGAGCACAATTTTAGCACCATCACAGAGGCTATCAAGCGAAACAAAGGTTCTAAGGTGTTCGCGCGGGATCTGTCAATTGGGCATAGCCAGTTGACCAAACTCAAGACCAAAGACGGTAGGATCATGTTTTCCAAACCTGAGCTCTTAAGGAAAACCGAGATGTTCTACGAAAAAGATCCAAGAGCCAAATTAACCCGATACTATACCGAAGACATCCCGGACGTTAGCCTGTACGAGATTAGTACGGCACTTAAACAGCTCAAAAACAACAAGGCGCCGGGAGATGACGGAATAACAGCAGAGATTCTTAAAGCCGGTGGAAAATCGATACTGAAAGCTCTTCAGAAGCTGTTTAATTCTGTCATCTTCGAGGGCAAAACGCCCCAGGCATGGCACAGAAGTGTGAATGCTCTTCTTCAAGAAGGGTGATAAAACTCTACTGAACAACTACAGACTCATCTCACTTCTGTGCCATGTTTATAAGCTCTTTTCCAGTTATCACGAATCGTTTCGCACGCACGCTAGACGACTTCCAGCCTTCCGAATAAGCTGGTTTTCGTAAGGGCTTTAGTACAATAGATCATATACATACGCTGCGGCAGGTCATACAGAAGACCGAGGAGTACAACCTGCTTCTATGCTTAGCGTTTGTGGACTATGAAAAAGCATTCGATTCGATCGAAACCTGGGCAGTGTTACGGTCTCTCTAGCGGTGTCAAGGTGACTATCGGTACATCGAAGTGTTAAATAGCTTATACGAAAACGCTACCATGTCCGTCTGTCTTCAGAATCAGAGCTCTGAGCCCATTCCACTGCAGCGAGGTGTAAGACAGGGAGACGTCATATCTCCGAAACTGTTTTCCTCTGCTTTGAAGAACGTGTTCAAGCTTCTGGACTAGAGGCAACATGGCATTAACATCAACGTCGAATACCTTTCACACCTTCGATTCGCTGACGATATTGTAGACATGGCGGACATCCTGAAAGATTTCGGCGATATGTTTGATGACCTTAGTAGAGTCTCACGTCAAGTGGGTCTCAAAATGAACATGGATAAGACGAAGATTATGTCAAACGTCCATGTAGTACCCACTCCTGTGAAGGTAAGAGACACTACACTCGAACCTAAGCGTGGTGGCTCACAATGGGCCTCATAAGAAGGCTCAAAATCACCGAAACGGCAATGGAGAGAGCTATGCTCGGAATTTCCTTACGTGGTCGAATCAGACATGAGGAGATTTGCTGGAGGACCAAGGTTATCGACATATATCTCAGAATAGCCAGACTAAAGTGGCAGTGGGCGAGGCACATTGCTCGCAAAACAGATAGCCGTTGGGGCCGAAAAGTTCTCGAATGGCGACCGCGTGCCGGCAAACGCAGAGTAAGCAGACCTTCTACTTGATGGACCGACGACTTGAACAAAGTCGCTGGGACAGGCTGGATGAGAAAAGCACAGACCCGTTCGTCGTGGCGATCCTTGAGGAATACCTGTTTAGTGCAGTGGACGTGTTTCGGCTGATATGATGATTGAAGAACATCATGATAACGTAATGCCTCTTTTATATACACCCAGGGTAGGCTATTAAAAGCGTTAACATTGTCCAGCTACACTACCAACAGTAACCCGCCTTGTGCAATCGCCTTATCTGAGTGGGCTTTTAAGCACATGATTGCGTCAATTGTCGAGCGGCCCACCTGGAAGTCGAATTGTTGGTCCGATAGATTAGGACCTGCTTCTTCTAAGTGCCTGGTGAGGCAACCAACGATTATTCGCTCAAAAAGTTTATCTACTTCATCCAGCAAAACTACAGGGCGTTAGGGTAAGGAGAATCCGCGGGACGCCCATCCTTCTTAATGAGAACAAGTCTGCCCGTCTTCCACTTTTTTGGAAACCGATCTGACTTCAAACAAGCATCATAGAATCTACCGAGTCGGTCCCCTAATGCATCGAGAGCCATGACCCATACCTGGCCAGGAACACCGTCTGACCCCGGAGCATTTTTCTTACCCCGCAGCTTTAATATGGTCGCGCCAAGCTCCGCTTGTGATGTTTTTGGGACTTCGACATTTGCGCAAAGTTCCTACCCATCTAATGGTTGCAGCATAGGTGGGTACTTGTTCTGAGCTGTACGGGAACGGATCACTTAAAATATAATCTAAAAACTGTGGTGGAAACCTCTAAGTAAGAGGGGCTGCCCAGTGCCGGAGTTTTCCTTTGACCATCTTATAGAGGCGACCCCACGGATCTTCATCGAGGGTCTTAAGAAGTTCCTCACTTGACTGGATCTTGGCCTTTTTGATGGACAGTTGTAGGAGTCGAGCCTGTTCTATGTATGACCTGTCAGCTGACCATCAAGCATTTCGTCAGAGAGCTGCCTTCTACGGTGTCTGGTGTACCGGCGCCACGCTGTAAAGCACTCGTTACGCAGTTTTGCGGTCAGGTGACCACTAGTACTCCTAACGCCTGCGAGGTCGTAGTTTGATCCGTGGCATGCCAGCATCACATATTTGATTCATAGTATTCCTTGACCATATGACTTCCTTCTCGACCTCCACAGGACGCATGGTTGTGTCCTCCATTTAGGAGGGCACAACCATGCGTGAACGATAGAGGCCTCTATCAACGTGTTTTTATCAACGGTTCGGTCTTATTTAACTAGCTACTACTTTCAATTCCTATGTGCCGACATAACAGCATTGTTGTGTTCCAGCAGTCATACATATACTGGGTGAGCACGCTTCGCTATCTATGATATCACTGTTATTTAACATGCTAAGAAATTGAGGTCACGTATTATATTTGTTGCTAAATTTGTTATCATTACAATGTAATGCAGCTGCTAATAAAAAAACCGGTCAACCAATTGCACGATTTTGCGTGGGGATGCAATGAAAAGTAGCAGATAATCGCGGATGTTTAAATCAGTCATACGGGACGGACGGCACGCGACTACATCGGCTGTAGGAATTCCTGTTTACTTATTATTCTGCACGCACTTTAATGTACGAATAGAAATATCTCAGTCATCGTTTGTTCAGATCTATTAATAACGGCAACTCAGTTGGCATATCGGAACTCAAATATGGTAAGAAAATTTGAAAATTTACCTAATTCGTAAGTAAGGTATGGCTTCATAGACATATTAGCGGGTAAAGGTTTCGCCATTGGTATTGTCGATTCCCCTTCCATGGGCATCACAACATTAGCGTCACACGAAATGCAGGCCAAATCTCTGAAAATCATTTCTGTTAAAAAAGGTGACGACACGATAAACATTTGATAGTAAATATAAACACTCAGGCGTAATTTACAAAGTTTACACACCATTAGATTGTATTTATTGCTCTAAATTATACATTTCTACGTCTATACCCCCACTAATTACACTACCTACAGCGTTCTTAAAAACGGACCAATAATGTTTACTTTTTGCTGGTAGAAAGAAGCAGAGAAGCGATATACACTTAGATGGTTTCTGTTAAGAGACGTAACTAGATATTAATTGGTTAAATTATTATATAATGGAATCTTGTTTTTATTTATTTTATAGTACGTACTCCAGTCCTCCTTTAGCGTAACTACTATTGCAAATGCCAACTGTAAAATTTCTAAAGAAGCGCAACCTATCGGTAATTTTGAACTGAGAAAATTATCCAATTGTTAAATCTGAATATCACAACTCATTATATCCTGTATTATGTCTGGTACAACACGGTCATTAAACAATGAATATATTATTTACTTTTTTTATGCTTTTTAAATATCAAGTATATAAAGCATATAAAATATGTTACACAGTATATATGGAACATAAAAATACACACTTCATTAGTTTTTTCTTTGTTCCTGCAGCCTCAACTTCACGACGAATCGAGGCTATCTGTTTCAAGTTCTCTTGTAGTTGTTTCAGTTTGTTATTAAAGAAATCTTTAACAGGCGACAGCTCCATCTTGTCAAGCTTCATTTCGATTTCACGCTGTATATCGTCAAGTGCTTGTTGCCATAATGATTCCTGAAAGCATTGACTTTAATTTTCACTTCCTCAGGAGCCATACCATTAAAATCTATTCATTTTATTTTTATCGTTGGTCATATTGCGGAAGGTGAAGCAATATTACAAAGTAGTATTTTAAACATTTTATTTAAATTTAATACAATTTCTGCTAAGAGTTGTCAAAAGAAATCCTTCAAATTTTGAATTGACGTTTTTCTCTAAATTTAACTATTCTTCCATATTTCTTTTTTTGACTTTTCGCAAATTGTTGTTACATTAATTAAGCGATATTTCAACCAACCAGTTCATCCGGTATCTAGAAATGTGGATATGGTATATCTACCAAATGTTGTCTTTTGGCACCTTAAGTTTATAATAAGAGATTATTATTTTAAACTATTGGAGATATAAAAATGAATTAAATTTTGCAGAATCATATCAATTGCATCTGATAAGGCAATCTCGATTTCCATAGTAACGATTTTGAAAACTTTTTGCCCATATTATATGTTACTGCAGATTATTTCAGAGGCAGTGTTGAGTAATATATTTTGTTTTACAACCCTGATAGTATATTCAGTTCACATGAATTTTCTTTACATTTGGTAAAAAACTTGGTAAATATATTACGGGTTAGTAAGCAGGAATACTGTATATTGACAATTATATCTCCACCTTATCCTTTTTTTTACATAGAAACATGAGTAACTTAAAGTAATAGTGTTTTTATTATTTCTAAGGATGTTCGGAACTTGAAAAAAGTAGTTAGTAAAAAAATATATATATACGAAAAGTGCTCAGAAACAGATGAAAGGTGATTAAAGTTCCATCTGAAAGGGACGATCAATGACTACTTCACTAAAAAGTGACCACGACTTTGATAGGCAAAGATAAGCAGTTCATTTTATTTAGTATCGTTTTTATGAAATAAACTAGTGCTTTATATTATCATAAAAATCGAACAAAAACTTACCATAACCTCCACATATGTGTTTATGGGTTACAAGAGGTTAGCATAATCTATATACCATTACAATTATAGACAAAGAAAAATGTAAAATTTATTCTGATTTTTTCCGAAAGTTATTTAAATATGTTAAGTTATAAAAACTCTTAGCACAAGATTTATACATTCATTAATGATCTATAAATATAAATGATGAGACGCAGATTAAGTGAAATATATTTGAGAAGAGATCATATTGAAGTCATTTAAATAGTTTTCTTATCTATAAATCAAATATTAGATTTATTATCTAAATTTAAGCAAAAAATGTTTTTTACTATATGGAAATGAGTTGATTAAAGGAATTTTAATTTATCTAGTCAAATAATTGTTTTTATTGAATATAATTAAAGTAATAAGAAACCTGCAAGTTGAGCTTTCCGAGAGCGTGATCCAGCCCTCTTGATAAGTCATCACAGGCCAATTCGAATTGGTCGTGGGACACCTTGCGAGCCAACATGCGCAAGTCCGCCTTTTCAGCCATGGCTTCCGTCATATCGTCTCGATCTAGCTTTATAGTCTTCAAGACTTCGATTTGTTCGATAATTGCCTGAGAAAGGTAATAAAAATTCATTATTTTCGTACTAAATTGTCAATATTCCTCTACCGATTTATATTTATGGATGGTTAGTCCTAACAGCTGCCATAAAAACCGAGAATTTATAAGCGTGTATTTTGGCAACTAATAGGAAATTAGAGTAATTTTTCGAATTTAGATTTATGCGTAAAACAATTGTGGTAGCAACTGGTTTAACAATTCTGAAGTTTTAAATATTCATCTTTGCATTTACGTTATAAATATCGGATTTGTCTTTCTCTTTTAAGGGCTAATTTTATAAATCTATTAACTTATGCTTTGATATTTTCGTCATGGTGGTACTTTAAATATTTTATAAAAAAGCGTTGATATGAACATAGCGCGCATCCGATCTCGCCGTATATATTCAAC
Organism: Pharmacophagus antenor; assembly: GCA_018245475.1. Lineage (NCBI taxonomy): Eukaryota > Metazoa > Arthropoda > Insecta > Lepidoptera > Papilionidae > Pharmacophagus > Pharmacophagus antenor. The sequence continues at coordinate 10,627 of DWQX01000830.1, forward strand.
GGGACGTTAGTTTAGATATGTACGCAACATTAGTCGTACATTGCGTTGTTACCTAGAGACGTAACATGGTAAAAATTATTGTTGTAATAGTTTTACTATATATTTGTATATTATAGAAATAAGCAGTGCAACAGTACTATCCTATACGACTGTGTTCTGGAGGGCAGACTTAAGTTATTAACGCCTTGTTGCTATAAGCATCCCCTTTACTAGTCATAGTAAAGGGATGCTTACAGTAACAAGTCGTTATTTTTACAAGGTGACAAATGGCAACATACAATGAAATAACGTCTTATTGAAAGCGTTAAATGTAAACCAATTCAAAGTTACATTTATACGGGCTTGTCGATCTTCTTTCTCAGCGGCTAACTGTAGTCCCGTCTCGTGAACCAGCTTCAGTTCATCCTGCATATCCTGTACCGTCTGGAATAACTTCATAAGTGCTGTAAATCAAAATGAACGAAAGATATTAATAGCCGCATTAGAAGTTATAATTGCATGAATAAAATAAAAGATGCAGAGGTCAAAGTGACTCACTTTAAGCTTCTGCTGGAAAAGCAGACAATGACAGAATTAATATTATTCACTGCATGACATGATTAGAAAGTCGCCAGTAAAAGAAATTATATGCTGGTTTTATTTAGGGTACTTTTAATATAGATAATGCTTTTTTTAAATACCGATTCTATATTGTTGCATTTTTTTGTAAACAATCCAATATGTAATTGAATAAATACGGTTCACAATATAAATGTGTGCATATGTATCCATTTCTTGATTATTGTAGGGATTGTATTTATATGGAAGGTTCACTTATAATCAATAATGGGGCATCATGACAAAGTCTGTCTGCTTACGACAAAATAATACCAGGACGCATTCACGTTGCAGTGCTCACATTTGTCATAGTTACAATGCAGAATCATGCTTCCTGATTGTAAGTGTGATCTTCAATGTAATGACTACTTAAAATAACTTTTAATACGTATTCTCATGTTGGCTGCAGATATTTTTAAGGAAATAGAATATGAACAATTTCTTCTCATTATTGAAATTATTTTCAAGGAAATGAAATATTTAAATTATAGGCAGAATTATAGATAGAATGTAAATTAAGTCAAAATTGGACTTTCATTATAAAAAAACACTATGTACTTAATTTCTAGTCTGCAATATTTTTAGTACTTCAGGAGATTACAAAAAGGTTGCAGAATTAAAATATTTCTTAATAATCATATCATATATACATAGATTAAAAACAAGTATAAACACGAGCTCCTAATATGATTTTTTTAACCAAGCTTTACCTGGCAAGTCCTGCTCAGCATCTTTGCCTGACTCTTGTATTGCAGATACTTGTTTTGACAAATACTCCAGTTGATCTTGGAACGAATTAATCTGCGTAAAGTTTTAAAAATAATAGTTGAAGATATGTTGTTCTAAAATAATGACATTAAACTTTTCTATTATCAGTTGCAGTTTATATTATATAATATTGAAATTAAATATCTCCACGATGTAGAGATCTAGGCCGTTGGCCTTGTTACAAAATCTTTCCTGGTTAGATTTTTGACCGCCTCCGTGGCGTAGTGGTTTACCCGCTTATCTTGTAACGCAGAGGCCCGGGTTCGGTTCCCAGGCCACAAGAGTAGTAAAGTCTGAATGGTAATAGGGTTTTTCAAATCCACGAAAAACCAAAACAGCATTGCTGTGTTCCGGCAGTCATACATATGAGAGCCAGATGTATTATGGACGAACACGCTTCACCATCTACGATCTCATTGTCACTTAAAAACTGATGAAATCGAGGCCAAGTGTTAGCCCATAACCGATAAAAAAAAAGATTCCCTGGTGTTTCGACACATACTCACGTAGGAGCATAATTGTCATTTTACTTATCACTCCCCTCCCCTCTCCAAGAATAAACCGGTATACCCAAAAATGAAATTTTACAGGAGAGATAAAACAAAAACATTTTTTTATTATGAAATATATATAGAATACTTAATAAATTTAATATTGTTACTATACTGATACCGACCGGTTAATAAGTAATGATCTTTCACGTTTACTTTACGTAATACTTTTTATTAGTAAGTCAAAGCATCTTTTTATCTAAATAACATCGTAATACCTCCAACACCGTCCATGACTTTTGCGTCAATGATTGTAACTATGTTATTCGTATAGAAACTTGAAAAGAATGAAAATAAAAATTTACATGGTCCGATACAATGCCGTTCTGTTTGTTGGCAGAGTCACTGCACTCTTTTAGTTTTCTCTCCAGCTCAACTAACCTATTAATTATGTCACCAGGTACTACCACATCTGGAAATAATAAATAAAAGAATATCAGGAATATTCTTCACGCATTGTACTCTGATCCCATAGTAGGTAGCTAAAAGCAGCAACTGTGGTAATAGCTCGCGAATCTCCGGATTCGCGAGCCAGCTTCGATAAAGCTGTAATAGTCACTATGACTAACAGCATTTACTTCACCGAATCCAGCAGCAGCAGCAGCAGCAACTGTGGTATGGGTTTTCAGAGACCGATTTTCATATATGGGTATTTTAAAATAAATACTTAAATGTATACCTGATCCAGCCTTAAGTTTTTTTTATGAAGTAATGTAATATTACTAAAATTTTTACATACATATATATGAAAGCCTCAGAAAAACATAAAAAAATATTCGAAATGGCTACTTTTGGCTTTTATACAGGTCTTTAATATGTCTGACCACGAATCTATGGATTACGCGATTTTTTAAGATACTAATTGTTGCCGCGTCGTTCAGAACAGGCTATATCCTCTAAAACTGACCATAATAAGAAGTCCGAAACGTTGGATTCAAGCCAGGCTTGGGTAGTTCGTGCCTTGTGACCAGGTGCAGAGTTCTGCTGGAAAGTCCACGGTATATTTTTAAAAAGTGTAATGCTGAGAGGTTTCACAACACCATCCAAGAATGTTTCTTGATACACTGCCTGAAGTACTTGATACGCTGGATGATTACAACATTCTACCTTTCTGACCACTTGAGCAGCTTACTTAGAACTGTGAGCGTACACTTTATCATTTTGATTATTGCAGTGTTCTTCAATCGTAAAAATTTTTCCATCGGTAAAGAGGATGTTTCTGTGCCTTTCACCTGCGTATCGCGACAGAAAGCGTTTTGATCAATCCACTCTCTTTAATTGTAAAGATTGATTTAGGGCATGTCCTGTATTCATTTCTCGCTATAAAATTTTTTGCTTCCTAATGGGTTTCAACGAATTCTGACTTTTACAGCACTTACAGCCTTTGTAGTTGTAATAGCACGCGACCTTTTCTTGTCTTCGACAGAAGAATTGTATCTGTTGATAGTACGATATACGAACAAACGACTGATACTAAGCTTTTGAACTATTTGGAATATGACCGACAGCTCTATACCCACTTTGTTGCAAGGCGATCACTGCAATCTTATTTTCTTTCCAACACCCCATTCCATATTGGAATTTGATAATGAACACGAAATAAAAATATATGTGAAATGGGGCGAAAACGTAAGAAGTTTTTAAAATAATAAAGGTGTTCCAAACTCAAAATAATAAAATAGTTTAAAAATAGAAAAGTTTTTTATAACGGTATTAATGACCAGACTAGCTATTAAGACAACAAACACAAATGCTCATCACATCAATGTTTGTACTGACCGGGAATCGAACCAAATGTAAATATGAATAATTGAATAAAAACTTATTGCAATATGATAAAAGCATTTTTAATCAAATTTGGAGTTGACATTGGATCAAAATTTTAAAACTGTTTTAAAATTTTTGTGAATTATACCGACATATTTATTGAAAGGAACAATTTTATTAGAATATACATACGTAAGGGTTGGTATTACTGTTGGTAGATCTATAGGATACCGTCTAGATAGTTATCGTGTTTTAAGCAATTATAACTCACCCGAACTTGGTTTCAATTCCAACATGGCTGTACAGAACTTGCGTGCAAGCTCCTCGTGATCAGCGCGTAATTGCTGTAGTTCCTCTAATAATTCGGCACATTCGTCGCCGCCCATCTGTTTCATCGCCCGTATGGAGACGGCGGGCGAGGTAGGATCTGGTTCCGGTGTGCTCACAATTGTAGCTCTCGTTTCGCGCCGTGACGTCGTTTCTCGGGGACTTGGTCTGAAAATGAAATTTAATTCTTTTTTATCTGTGTATAATGCGTCAGATTCAATTGTTATGTCAATTATCATTATTTTATTAATAAATGTTCATCTTTAATTGATTTTAAAACTATAAAGTTTATTGAACCTCTACTCGTATATATGTACCACCTACGAACTTTATCCAATATCCAATAGTAGGGCACGCAAGTCCTTTTGCGATTTTTTATTTATTTTAGTGAAATAAGAAACATTAAATAACAACTTTATTCTGCACTTATGTTTTGCAAGGTATTATTTTGTACTAATTGTTATACGCAATAGAACGTGTAGTTTGGGCTGTTTGCTTACATTGCAACCTGTTCTTTCAATGAATCTTGAAGGCCACCAATATCAGAAATTAGATCTTCCACCAATGAACTTATTTTAGCGATGCCCGCTTCGGCCGCTTCTAGACGCGATGATACATTGAGCGAAGTCCACATATCCGTAATGGCTTTGAGGTTCGTTTGCGACCTACAAATCACGAAGTACGTAACATTTTTTTGTCATTTTCTAAGAAATATATCACTTTTAACATATCAATAAGCAAGATAATAATAATGTTGTAATATTTTATGAGACGGTAAAAGTACAGTGTAATCTTTATCAAGAAATAAACGATATATTTAGCATAATATGACACAAATATTATTTTATTTACGTATGACTTTCAGTTATTTCTTAATTAACATAAAACACGACTTTCCTTATTTTTTAAAATCAATAGCTATATCGCGTTATTTTAAACTTAAAAAGCTTACCTCACTTCCTCTAAGATATCCTCATTCTTTGGAATACTACCATATACTCGTTCCTTTAGGTCATCCACTACGCTTTCCAACAAGTTAAATTTGCTCATAGTGACAAGCGATAGTCGCTCAGTGGAAGCACTCGGCTGTGGGGAAGGGGTTATGGTCTTGCGCGACGGGGCCATCTTGGCTGTAATTATAACCAGCATCAAATTGGAACGAATAGCAATGAATGAATAAACTATATCAACTCAGAGCTTGAGCTGCTGGTCCTAGAGACATGAAATTTTGAGGATGTGGAGTAGGACGAAGAAGGGGAGAGGGGGGAGTTCAAATTTCAATAAAACATTATTCTCTGAGTCGAGAGACATGAAAATCGGTATAAATACACCAGTCCCTAAATTTACACGGTACTCGAATTACATGATTTCGTTTTTCAATCAGATGATAATATTAAATCAATAAATTACCACATCCAGAGAAGCAGGCGGATAACGGCTAGTACTGATATAGAAAATTAAAATAAGATGTTATTTACCCTGTGGCGTCTCTATCTTCGCGGGTTCCTCAGCTAAAAATAAATATGTAATCAATTAAGTAGAACTATAAACATTACTATTTCTTAAAAAGTAGAATAAGGGTCAAACCTACAAATGTTTTGTTATATTTACAGCTATCAATATGTTATTTAGAGTGTATTAAGAGTATATAGAAAATTTTATTAAATAAATTAATTATACTATTATTTATTGCTGAGAATATTTCATGTTTTTTAAATTTCTATTTATAATTAGTAACATTTTTGTAAAAAAAAATATACATAAAAATGCTGTTACATAATTATAGAGAATGTATATACAAACATTGACTCTATAACCAACATAGAAATAAATCAAAAATAAACAGAAAATTTGTTTGCAATTTATTGTTATAACAGACAATTTTGAGGCAACTTGAAATAATGTAAAAGTACTAACGTATTTCATTGATGCGTTCCACTGAAAAGGAAAACATTCCAATTAAAATTGAGTTTCTTGATAAATAATTGTGCGCGATTTCACTTTAACATTTATTAAATCTGATTTCCAATAATACATTTCATACATAAAACTTTTATATCAATTTGACGACGTTGATAATTAAAAAAAAGTAGTAGATGTTTTTTATTATTACCGTTCATTTTTATTAATTCAATAGTATTACCTATTAATATACTGTCAATTGCTGCAGCAGGTGTATCGGCACCTAAAAAAAAAAATTATTTTGTTCACTTTAGTTATAACGATGCTTTTTTTATTTTTAAATTGATTATTGTTATTATAATAAGTAGTAAGCCATTTTTTTTATTTAAGATACCTTCTTGAGTGTTGCTAACTTTAATTATTTTTGATTTCTAAATATTTTTTATGTCATGATCGGTACTATGTATCTGCAATGTATTGTAATTCAAACATTATACCTGTTAGCTCTAGACGTTCAGTTGTCTGAAAATTAAAAACGAGATTTACATTAAAAAAATTTAAATGTATTTAATGATACAGGATTTTAAATTAAAATATTACTACTTGAAAACATTTCAATAATACCTAGAATTGGATTTATATTCTGTGTCCCTAATATAAATCTGAATCTGGCTATTATCATTAAATTGTATTATAAAAAAAATAAGCCCGATGTATATTAGCAAATACTTTTCGTAGTCTGTGGTGATTACGAATTAAGAACAACTATGTTTATAATAACAGTAAATCTTAATCAGGACAAAATGTCAATATCGATTTGTAAATTTTTATAGGACAAAAAGTAAAGAAGTTGTTTATTATATAGCTGATCCATTGCTGATATTATAGTTTTTTTAACGGTTATAATCTAACACTTCACCTCGATTTCATCCGATTTTAAGTGACCATGAGACCATAGAAGATGAAACGTGTTCGCAGAAAATACTTCTGGTTATTACATATATGACTGTCGGAAACACAGCAATTCAGTTATAGCGGCAGATTGACATTGACGGTTGTCGCTATTCAGGCAAATTCTAAAAACCCTGCCACTATCCAGACTCCCAGGGTAAACGGGTAAGCCACTGCGCCACGTAGGCAGTCGATAGGTTATCAGATTATCAAATTTAGTGAGCAATGGCTGTATCGTTTCACATTAAAGGCTTGGCTAATGAAATTTTATTTTATTATTAATAGTGATATACAATAGTTGTTACCGAAAAGTGTTAAATAAATGCTTCTTTAGATATCTTTAGGTGAAGAGTATATAAAAACATAAAATCATGAATAACCGGGTTTCCCTCAGTGTCCACAGCGTATTCGGTGATTAGAATCGATTTATTTATGTCTCTTCCGAGCGGTAGCGTGCCTATTGCTCCCCTAAGCTCTACGTTCTTATTTTCGACGCGTAGCTGTTGTGCCAGACAGTGTAACACAGTTTGCAACATACAGAAGTCGACCACTCCAACCTAAAGAGGAAGCATTAGTTTACATTCCGGAAGTAAGGTGTCATTTTAACTATACATCGAAGCAAGGAATTAAAGTGTTCTTAATATATAGTAATTTTATATGTAATGAAATTCTAAACATATTTAGTTATTGCATTTTTTAGAGGTTATATATTTTATCTATCGTTCACATTGAGAATATTTCGATTTTTTATAGCTTTATTTCTTAATTATTAAATATTTCCTCTTAGTATAAGCGTTAGGCAAATTAGTTGTGTGTAGTTTCGGTTGTAAATATAATTTGTTTACCTCTGGTGTTCCGATAGCCATGTCGATCATTGAGGCAATATTAAGCACAGCTGTTTTCGGAGCAGCCGGAGCTGTCGGGCAATAAGTAATTAATTAGGAGTGTATTATCGTATAGTAATTAAACAAGTGACGTCCTACTCAATAAACGGTCATATGTGTGAATGAAACATATTAAACATGTTTTAACATTTAACGTCACCCGTTTAATTATTAATGTATGCTATAGGTAGTTGGGCAGCCAGATAATAGCTTCCCATAAAATTTAAACAAGAGGCTATTATACATTTTATTTAAATGTATGCAAGCTAATACAGGTTTTATAAGCGCAGACTTTTAGGATTATTTCCGTACGATGATCGCCACGCAGTAGGAACTCCCAGAATGTTGCGGCTGTCTATGGCCGACGGTCATCACTCTCCATCAGGTGAACCCCTCGCTCATTTGCCTACTCTTTCTATAAAAACGAAGTCTCTCGTATTAAACTGAAGGCGAACACCGAAGGGATTCTCGGTATTTAGTTATTCCACTTATATTTTACTCACTCCCCCTCTCCCTTTAAGCTATCACTTTCGAAGATTTTAATAATCAGAGATACAGTAATAAAAATTTGTAGTCACGGAACATGCTTCGTGCCCCCTTTTTAGTCGAAAAAGGAACGTATACAATAGATGTTCGAATCCATAGGGCCTGAGAAACAGAAAATCGTGAATTGTAGTATCTTGAAACTAAACCATTGTTGAGAGACAAGATATCTATTGGGGATCCCACTTAATGTTGCGCAATACGACCAATATTTAAAATACACTTTTGACAATAATTACCTACCACAATATAAAAGCCGTAATGCACATGAACTAAAATGTTTGCAATAATTTTATTACCTGCCATTTTTGTTTTCAATTTAGTTTCGAATAAATAGTCTAATATCGATTTATAACTTTTAATATAAATACATTAGGTAAATTTAATAAACAAGCATAAAAATATCAACAACGCACATTTTGACAGATATAGTTGACGTTTGTTTGTTCATATTTTAGCTAATATTTAAAGCGTTTTTATGTTGAGACCGCTTTTACATCATGTTGTTTAATTTTTGCTAAAACAGTATATAAGTGCTTATAATTTTATAATACCGTAACTTTCCCTTCGTCACAAGGTGCGACTTTTCAAAACTGCATCAGGCCCTTCCTGCCCTATGCCAGTGTAGTGTTTACGCACAAGCCCGGGGTAGTTAAGACCCTGCATGTCCAAAACCGCTTCACCCGGCTTGAAACCGAGGCGGAGTGGTATCAGAGGAACATAGACCTGTACAGTGACCTTCGCCTTTCCACTCTCAAGCAGTTTATCAATGGCTGTGCTCTAGTACATTTTGTAGTAGCCTTGAATAACCGGAATTCACTAATCGTCAAGGCACTCGAATACATGCTGATTTTTAATCCTCGCCCATCAAAGCGTCGTCCACGTAGCGCTTTAGTTGGTTCCGAAACAAGCGTCGGGTCAGACAGAAAACACTCAAACTATCAACTCGATGCACAACACTACCATTTAAAAAAATTATACTTCGTTAGTTTCGAGGACTGAGAAGGCAGATTGTCTCGCTGACAGTCTGGAGATCTTGTGTACTCCATCATCTACACCCGCCGACCCTGCTTAATTGGGATCAATGAAGGCGGAATCGGCACGTAGGGCTTCCTTCCCTCAGGCGGGCGCCGAGTTAGATCCCGTCACGGTCGACGAAGTCTCAGACATCATCTGAGGACTCAAGTCCAAGTCAGCTCCCGGTTTCGACGGTATATCGAACAGAACGCTGAATTGTCTCCCCCCACAGCTGATCATCCTACTAGTGCAAGTTTTTAACGTGTTGCTCTCAAACCGCTCCTTCACGGATGCCTGGAAAGAATTCGAAATAATAGGATTTCCGAAGCCCAACCAGCTTAGGAACCTCCCCACCAGCTACCGCCCCGTTAGCCATCTCTTCTCCCTAGGGAAAGTTTACCAACGCCTTATCCTGGTGTATCTTCGCAAGCTCATCAATGAGTAAAACCTCCCTGAGCAATTTGGCTTCCAGCAAGGTCACTCGTGCGTTCATTAGGTCCATAGGCTTGTCTCGTACAACTTTGCGAATTTCTCGCGTAAGCGATTCCTGGACATTCTTGCCCTCTTTTTTGATGCCGAGGCCTTTGATAAGGTCTCGCACGACGGCTTGATCTTCAAGCTATACAACCTCAACGTACCCGAAAGGCTAGACTCCATCATATGAGCCTTCCTGTCAAACCGCACCTTCTGATATCGCGCTGGTAGCACACACTGCTCTACCCGCCCCATCAGAGTGGGAGTCTCCCAGGGATCCTGTCTCTCTTCTCTGCTGAGAAGGGGCCCGCTCTCATCTTAGCTGATCAGTTAGCTTACCAACGAATCTGATCGGTAAGCCTGCTGGCCAATGTAGGGTAGTGGGATAGGTGACGGATCACCAGTTTCGTAAGCCAGTATCAGATGAAGCTGTAATAATCGTCAAAAAGACTAGCAGCGAAAACATCTTCGAACCCAGCAGCACCACCAGCAGTAATAACTTAAATTTGTTTTATTACAAAATTACCTTTTATTCCAATGTACAATAAAAAATTGTAGCTCGATCATAGCTTATTGTAACCGTAAGATTGCAGAGGTGCTGACATACTACACATTAAAGAAAGGAGAAGTCCTTTATAACTCTTGTCTTTCTTCTTGTTACCGCTGATACGACTACGTGTGGAGGTAAAGACGAGCCGGTGTTTCAAATTTCCCAAAACTTGTATTCAAGTAAACAATAGTGTGTCTTTTACGCCTCTTCGACCCAGTGCCTAGACGCAATGGCTTTTAAAGCAACGGACTGTGTCTGATCTTCAATTAGGAAAAAAAAATGTACATATTAGATGCAAGGGCTTACATCTAATATTTACATTTTTGACTATGTTATGCGAGATTGTTAGTGATATAGTCCACTTGACAATACATGTTGGTTGTTTCTTGGTGTTGTTCATAACATTACATACTTTCTAAAAGCGATCGAGGAGTATTCTAGTTCGAGATGAATTGAAGCGACTATATTTTGACTTATTTTTAATTTCGTAATATAATGAGGAATATTCTTAAAATTAATATTAAAAAGTAGTTTCATGAACTAGTAAGATATTTATTGAAATGCGAATAAGGTAACTGAATAGCTCCCATTTCGAATAAAAATGATAAAAATCCCAGAGCGATCTTCAAGGAGCAAACTGGTTGGGAGCTGGTTTGGTCTGGGTGGTCGCGGAATGGGGGGGTACTCTTTGTACTTTCATTTGTTGCTAACAAATACCGTCCTGTGGCTATAGTGCTGACCAAAAAACTATAATGGATCTAAATTTTCACATCGATCTTTACACTTATGAGATATGAATAGAAATTTAGATAAAATTTTAAGAATTTTAAGTGAGGACAGAGTCAATCTACTGATAGGTCTATTATTTAGAAATTTTTAAGGATTTCGCATCATATGTACAAGGCATAGTTTGCTTGATCGCCTTCATGAATTCGTGTGGGCATAATAATTTATCTCGCGTTTCTCATTGCCCCGACACGCTCCGCAAGACGGATTAATATGTCCAATTACATGGTTGAACATCTCGATTATTGCGGAATTTTTGAATTTTTACTATTTAAATGTTTTTAAACAACGGAACATCACTACCAGAATGTTACTTATATGGAGAAAAGCATGAGAGTTATAATGACGTGAATTTTTTTTTATGTAACATCAAAACCTTCGTTTAGGAAAATTACAAATTTGTGGAAAATTCACTTATAGATCATAATCCGTAATGCCATACTATTTTTTACTCTATTTAAATATATGATTTAAGGTATAATAGTAATTGTTGACTGTGTACGAGCTGAAAATAAATGGATGAATCGATTAACATCTTTAAATAGTGGAAGTAATTTTTTTTGTTTGCAAATTCGATCAATAATTTGTTTTCCCATACGAATACCGAATTTAATCCCGGGCGAAATTTTTATTTAAAATTTATGGCACTAACTTAGACGTACTTTTTTTAAGTAAAGAGCCTCAAAAATTATATCTTCTTGTCAGAAGTATTGCATATTTATATTAATGTAAAATAAGTGGCAAATGTGTAAACAACTCTTCTAAATAGTGATTACATAAGTATTTGTAAATTTCGGCTTGTAATGTTTAAGTACCACCTCATCACCATTATCTCGCGAAAATTACATACATTTTGTCACTAATGTAAAAAAAGTCACAATAAAATTCTTATCTTTTCCACCATACACGGGTAGATATAATATTCTTTATAAATGCATTTTCAGATATAATGAAACTGTTTATAAGTTTCAACGGAGTCTATGAATAGAGATGCTTCGTTCCTTTAATACGATTTAAGAGTAGCAAGCGGTTTGCGGGTGCTTCGACTCTATTTTAAGCTTTGGGGTGCATGCGGAGTGGTTTGCTATGTATTTCATCGGCAGTGTGATTTCACTTTGCCAGTAAAATCAAAGTGAGCAGATATTCCCGTTTTTTTAACGGATAAATTAACAAATCGAAATATTAAGAGATAGGAAAATAGTGTAATACGAATATCAATCTTATTGCAGTTAAGTAAGGTATATATTTTATTGTAGTAAAAAAGGCTGTCCTATTTTCTGTATTTGCAAATGTTTTACTATTAATATTTAAAAGTACTTTATTGAGTATACGTTGGTGTGGCTGTGTCTTCATGACTTAATTGTTGGTCATCGGTTGTGCAAGTTACAATATATGGTCTATTGCTACTTGAGCTTTCTAGTTCTTTGCATTTTATAGATAAGCTGTATTCCGTTAACTTACTTTCTGCAAATTGGACTTAAAAGCTTTCAATTGATATAAATTTAAATGTTTTATTACTAGTCGAAATTTTCCACACTTATGACATAAAGAAAGATCTCTTTTAAGTGTATTCTATCAAAGCTTAAAATACAGATTGCGGGGCTGACTGTTTTAAGCTAACATTTTCATCCGAATCACCTTTCAACTTGGAAAAAACAATAATCAAAGTACATTGAGCGTTTTAGGATCTAGATACATACGTTAGATTTATATGTACCCTAGTTTTATGATGTTAATAAAAATATAAAGAAATATTAAATATTTAATGACTGCGTTATTTGAAATAATAACAAATATACAATTGTAGAGAAAACATAATTAAGTCGTTTATATTAATTAATCATATTTTTATTAAATCATAATATCAAAATAAAATGTTAACCTGATGTAGCAATAATCTGTAAAATCGAATGTACATATGTAAAAATTTTTTCGATGATGTAAAACATTAATACATGTTTAGTTGAGTTAATCACTAATTTAGGTGTTTGTATCTCTACATTATTTACTTACAAAGAAACAATCAATCATTGTTGTGTATGTACGTTGGATACCGGTGTTGCAAAAAATTTAATTATTTATACGATCACAGGTCCGGCTCAGCAATTGCTTTAACGAAATTTTATAACAAAAGTACAACAGTAACAATCCATTTCATCTAATGACAGTTTATCCAATTTATTCATTGATTTAGTAAATAAATAAGAAAAATACCAAGCACTTAATTTAAAACGATAGAATACTTATTTGTTGACCGATAAGATACGTTCATTGTTTATACGGCTAGTTACCGAGTGCCCGTTAAAGATACCTTAGCCGCCCGAATTCTATCACGGTTGTAGGCCACCACTCTCTCACCACGCTGCAGCAATTTACCATATCTTCAATGATTGTTAATGTGCTCAAATTATAGGATGCCGCGTGCGAACATCCATTCTCGTCGAATGCACGAAACAGCTATATTCGATATCTGTGATGTAGCTTAATCCGATGCTATCTCACAAAGATGTCAATGGGAGCGGTATACGAAGTTGCGGCGTACCTGACCGTGTATACGAGTAAAGTGCTGTTTGGTTTGGTTCATATTTCGCCGAAATGTTGGCTTCCATTTTTTTAATCCGGCAGGTGACCGGTTGCGCGAGAGGGACGGATGAGTTCTCGGCAAACGCTACGAAAGCTCGCTAGAGGTGGGCATTCTATACGTCTGTGCAGTCTCGCGCCGTCAATGGCAGGGGCTTGACGTGTTGCGCGTTCCCGCCTTTTTTGGTAACAAGTTCAAATGTCAAAAACTTTGCGTACATGTATCCAAACGTTTTAATCCTTGACACGGTGTATTATTTATTTTAAATCTACGTATTGGAACAGCTTATTAGTTGGTGGTAAATATTAGTCGTTATCGATAATAAGTTTTACTTTATGATTGCGGTTTTGTGAAAATAACCAACTTTATGTGCGTCTAAGTCCTGTTGCACTTTTAACAGTGGTAAGTGAAGGCAATCTTATTTTTAACTGTCATTGTTATAACATTGTTTTTGAATATTTCATTATTATTAAATAAGTATTTTAAGAATTATATTTTTTAAATATTTAAATACCTGCAGCTACAGGAACATTAAACATTGCCCAATTTTTAATATAATAGTTGAAACGGCAGTTCACAACGCGTATCATAAAAGATGATTACTTTGAAACAGTTTTACATTAAATTTATAGGTGTTAATGTTTTTTTGTTGTTTACTTGCTTTAATTAAAATACATTAGTATAGTTTGTTTATTTGCTATATTTACGAATGAAATCGATTACAATATCTGTTCAACTCAATCCTGTAATCTGTGATTGTATGCGATAGCAACCGCGTCGCCACCGAGTCTGGCCGCTAGACCTCCATCAGGAAATTACTTAATTAAGTAAATTACCTGTAGCTCATTGAATGAACGCTCTGATGGCTCGTTGACAGCGGACCGATAATAATTTAAAATTCCTAATTCAAGTGGAATTTATGCAAATAAACTGTTTTCTTTTGTTTATTTGTTGTGTTATTGTGTTCTCGAAATTACTTTTTTAAATATCTGAAATAAAAAATTCTAACGATTTAACCAATAAATTTATTAATTAATCGAACTTAAGTTAATAGATTGAAAATTCATATATTCAAGAAATGAGTATGAACAGTTTCATAATTTGTATAAATGGGTTTGGTATGTCGGAAGGCATACATATATGGGCACATATGGGGGTACCCTTATTTGTTAACCTAGTAATTATTACGTTAATGTGTTTAAATTATATACTTTAGGGAAGGAATATTTCTTTAAATAATTTATAAAATAATATAAATTTTGCATATCATGTCTTTGCTAAAAAAGTGTGAAAATAGTTATATTTAGTACACTATATATATAGATATATATATATATATATACACTATATAGAGTGTAAATGTTAATATACAGGAGTATAACAAACAAAGAAGTTTCCTTAACGTGCGCTATACAGACACGTAGACAATCACGCAAACATTAAGTACACCATAGTTTCAATACAAAGTGTAACTAGGGATTTGAAAAGTTACGCCGCATGTGGTACACTTGCAATGTCTAAGATAGGACGGAAATTTCAACAAGAAAATTTTACTTACAGTGGTGAAATCTTTGATGCACCGGTCATTGACCCAATGTTCATATTAACCTTTACTTTTTACGTATTTTTGTTATCAAAAATCCTTAATACTATATTTTCAAAAATATATTTTGGAATCTAAAGAAGTTGACGTGTATAACTAACCAATAAATTAGCATTTTATATAATTGCTCATTCTTAAGATTTTTTTCAAGACAGTTGAATGGGATTCACATCTTAGATATTGGATCCGTAAATTCCATTTGAAACTGTAAGGCTATCGGCATTTAAATAAGAATACACCATCATACAGTTTACCTTATGATAAACTCTAAAGACATCTGACAATTTCACTTTCAGACTTTTCTTACCACGATAACCAGTCAGCAGCAAAATAGTTCTAATATAAAAATGTGTTTATTTTCAATAGTATTGAACTTCAAGGCTTTAATGTAAATTTTGTCATTAGATAAAACGATCTAAAATTTTTATCTTTGAAAGCTTTTTACTATTTGTGATTATAGAAAGTTGTAATCTTTTTATAAATAATTTATTAATAAACTTTGGTATTCAAGCCGACTATTGGCAATGTTTGTTTTTAATACCTGCGTAGCGTAATGGTTTACTGATTGCCTTGTAACGCGGAGCTCCCGGATTCGATTCCCGAGCTACAAGTGTAGTGTTTGCATAAGGTTTTTCGAACCCGCCTGGTTAGCTATCATTGTAATGCCAGTCTACAGTCTATAACAGCATTGTTGTATTCGGGCAATTATACATATGAGAGACACAAATATTCTGGGCGAATACGATTCAATAATTAAATTAACAATTAACGAACACAATTAACCTTAATTTTTTTGGATGTTCTATGACCACTATATCATAATTTCATACTTTCTACATTTCTTTTCGGAGTTTTCATCACTTCTCATTATATGTCAGTACCAAGGTGGTCGTCTACAATACATGACAATACAAGTCTTACATACATGACAATGTTTGCATCACTGCTCCATACGTCCCTTCTTCCTTCTTTTCTATTGCCGCTCAACCTATGGATGCATACCTATAAAATTAATTGCTCTGGTGTGGAAAAATTTTTTAATGCGACATAAATATTTGTTCTTTTATGATCGTTACATATCTAAAAGTTTCACAACGACGATGTTAAATACACTACAGCCATAAATATTTGTGTATTTTACCTGTACAATCAACTAAAAGGCTTTTAAAGTAGAGGTTAAAGTTCACTTCGCATTAATAAAATAGTCAATATAAAGCTGTTGATAAAATGATTTGAAACACTGGTAGTAGTAGTTAATGGCAAGTAAACTGTCTTTGAATCTGTGGGTATCATTATTTGTCGCATGAATTAATGAAGCATTATAAATACTTTTCAATAATAATAATTATGGTTGTTGAATAGCTATTGTGCTATAATTAAGAATGTTAAAAAGTACTGTCCAGTTATTAGAACTTAGTAATATAAAATCAATTTAAAAAGTAACAAGTAGTAAATATTAATTAATAAAATCTGTTATAAGTTAACTTGCAGAAATGTAAGCACTTTTTTAATTTAATTTCCAGTGATTATAATAAAACTACTATCTGTGTATAAATATTTAAATATACCTTTGTTGATTTTACTTTTACTATAGTCTATCGCGTAGTCTAGTAAAGGGGAAGGATTAAATTGTGTAGGGGAGGATTAACGAACCGAGATTGGATTATCTTGATAAGATAGTGATTCTATTGGAAGGATTCCTTTTTGTCGTAATAGTTTATATGAAATGCTCTCTCCCGTAATATCGTGACACGAAAATGAATCACCATAAATGTTTATTATTTTTTTTTTCGTAAAATCGAATAAAAGTATCTAGTTGAGTATTGCTATCATAATATCAGTGATACGTCCTACGATAAATTGTCGTTATCAAGCTTTTTAAACATTAAAATTTTGCATTTTATTCTGTTGAGTATGTGCCCATTATCTCGAAACAAAAAATGACAAGTCCTCATATCCAAGTAATTACAGTAGTTCTGTTACTTTTCGAAGCGGAACACGATACAACAGCATATTATTACTTGACGGCAATCTCGGGCACTATATTGGTAACGAATAAGAAATTTTTTCCAAGGGAGATTTACCGATATGTTTTATAAATTTTTTGTTCTGATGTTTTCATTGCCTCCGTGGCGCAGGGGCTTATCTTTAGTTTTGTGAAACGGACGTCCTAGGATCGATTCTCGAGCCACATTTCGAGTCTTTGATAGGGTCTAAGTATTCTGAGCAAGCACGCTTCTCCAACTTCAGTCTCATTATCAACATTATGTGAGATTCAGGTCAAATGTATGTAATACATGACTACTGCAACACAACAATGTAGTTATGGCGGCAGATTGACTAAGGTGGTAGCTAGCCAGGCGGGTTTGATAATACTCGATCACCAACTAGATTCCAATTCTCATATGGTTCCAGAATTTAATCCGGGCCCTCCTTATTACAAGGCAAACGGTAAACCAGCGCGTTACGAAGGCAGCCGAAGGTTAAGATAAAAAGTGATCATTTCAAGAACTATTTGTTAAATGATTGTTTATTCAAAACCATAACTGCTCCAACCGTATTCTGTTAGCGTAGTCGACAACATATGAGACGAAGTCTATAATGACGAAAATATTTATACATAACTAGGTATGTTTGTGTATGGTATTAACACTTGAAATATTTGGGTTTTTCATGTGCGTGCATACTTTTGTGGTTTCGACATATATGAGGAAGAATGCGGCTCGTCGTCTAATCTCCAAAATAGGATTGAATTTCATGATATTACCTTTTACCGTATAGAGTTTATTTATTTCTTAGTAAGAAAATAGTCAGCAGAAATGTTTGATATATTATTATTGAGTTTCTTTACTGTATCACTAATTACAATTTCTTTAACGCTCTATTTTTGGTTAAATGTTAATATTTATTTTATTTAATTTAATAAAACGTCAATATATTAACAAGTATTTTAGCTTGTATTCCCTTTGAAAAATTTTATGTTTGGTACAAAATTGGCAGAAATCTGTAACTGCTAATAAAATTTAAGCTATTTCGGTTAGAGAATGTTACGTTAAAACCTTTACGAATATACACTATACACTGAGGGCATACGAGTATCTGTGCTGTAAAAGTATAGCTAATGCAATAAAATTCATTCTAAAGCAGTTCTATTGTGTGGAACAATAGATAAAATGGTTGATATGTGCGTATAATGAATAGAGTTATGGTAACAGCTAAATAATCCATTGTATTACCGTTGGCCCTGTGTTCTTTTAACTGATGAATAAAACAACAGCATCATAAAGTGCCGACATTTAACCACCTTATTGGTTAAGTTATTTTCCTAAACTCCTACAATTACTATGTTAGCTATAAAAATGCAATTTACAGAATGGTCAGGCGTTTCATACATACACATGTGATATTTGACACGATTTTAAGCATCTAACTATTCTTTATTGCTTTTCTATGAAACGGCTACGTAATAAACATAGGGTATTACGTATTTGACACGTATTCAAATGCTACTTTAAAAATAGAATTATTATCATTATATCTATTAAGGCTAATGAAGCAAAAATTATAAGGTAATATATGTAGGTGATAGTAATAAAATATATGTTAATAAAACGTTAAATTGTACCTTTGTAAAGATTGTCCTTGACTGACGAAATTGTTAGATAGTTATTATATTTGTAATAAAAATAATTTTATCACTTTTAAAAAATATCATGTCTCAATTTTATTTATCTAATAAAGAGGTAATATTGTTGGATGATTTTTATTTGCATGAATGAGTGTCATTAGTATTATTCGGAGTCGATCGCGCGCATTACCAAGAGTCTATTATGCATTGAGTTATAACGAAACTTCAATAAATCTTTTAGCGAAATGAAACGTTCACGAGTGCTTCAATACGCCGTCGGCATACGGCTTTGATGTTGCGTTTCTGATACAAAACGAAATCGCTCGCCGTTTTGTCAAAACGTGTTATGGTTTTGTAATGTGTTTAAACATGGTTCGTCCATGTATCAATGAATTATATCTAGCAAATTTTGTTTAAATTTCAATTAAATAATTTTAATTCATTTATACCATATCTTCACGGTATATATTAGTGGGGAAATAAAATTACTATATCTATTCCACTTACTCGTTAGTGTAATGGTAGTAACCCTGCTTCATACACCAGAGGTCGCGTGTTAGATTCCCGCTCAGTACAAACATTCATGAGATAATCATTTCTGTTTGTTCTGTGCCTGAGTTGTTAATAAATATAATGTATATTTTAGTCTTTCATAACCCATACTACTACAGGTGCTGCTTAGTTACCTATCTTGGGATCAGAGTACTATGTACCAAAGAGTCAACTGCAAAAGATATCTAAAGGTAATGTCTACAGAGGGACTTCCTTTTTAATTTTCCAATACTAATTTTACAAGGCAAGATCTCCGGGAATCGAGCACCGGGAAGACAACGAAGAGAGTGGTTCGATGACATAAGAGAGTGGAAGCTATTCTATTACTCTGTCATTAAAAGAATGTCACAGGATAGAAAAAGTTTTCTCCGACTGACCGTCCAACTTTATTTTGAAGATGACACTCAATGATTATAATTATGATATATCAGTCAATCAAATCAGTCAAATCAGTCGATCAAATGTCCTGGATATTTATTAAATTATTCCAGATATTATATTTCGATATGATAATTGTGCACTGAAATCTGTTTAGATATCAAACAAATTATCATCAAAATGGTATACAAATGATGAGGGAGAGAGATGTTATAACTTAAAAAAACCACACTTAGCAACACAACTGTAAAGTTAATCTTATTCTTGATGATTGATAAGTGATTAAGCTACTTCCGGCTCTGTGCAGTCTATGAACTTTATTGTATATTATTATCAAATTAGTTACCTATCTCAAATAACATTGGTTAAGCATTAACATTGATAAAAATATGCTTACCAAAATATTACATTAAAGATCATTTTTGCTATCGACACAGATTAAAAAACATTACAAATACAGAAAAATTGGCAAATTTTGTTTAAATTTACATAATGGTACATAGCTTTCGACTATAAGAGTAATAGATTGAATCTATTATTATAAAGTAACGAAACACATTTCTGAAATAAAAAGTTTCGTCGATTACTACTGTTAAACTTAAGTATATCAACTGTTATTCAAATATCTTTAAAAATCCGTTTAGTAATTTATGTGTGATGCTACGATATAGATAGATAGATATAGAAACAAATATAAATTATAAAAATATTACCTTTGGTTTCTACATCTATTATGTCGACCGTTATAAAAGTAATTTATGAATGTATTCAGTGTAAAGGCACGGTGTTTGTAGTGGTTTTATATAGGTAGGTATAAAAGTCAATGAGCTTCAACGACTTATGTGTGCTTTCTCTTCCTAGCGGGAATGTAAGCGTACTTCAACGCTAACATATCGAACAGTATCCCCCCATGTCTAAAGACCGCCGCTGGGACCAGCCGGAGTTCAACAAAGACCTCCTCAATTTAATGACAATAGACTTCGACACGGTCCAGTGACGGCGCTCCCTATTTCCATAAGCTGACACTTTAAACCATTGTTAATGTATTTGATTTTGAACATTAAATCTAACAGTGTAATGTTTATTGTTCTATGTCAGGTATCTTAATATTCCCAAAATATAAACATGTTTAAGCCTTCGTTTTGTTATGGTATGAAAAAAAGAATGGTCGACGATTAGAAAAATTACTTCTAAACAGGTATTACACTGTCAATGATATGTTCCGATAATGATAAATTTCGTTTTATATATAATATTTCTGCATATTAGGTAGCGACGTTAATTGAATTATTTACGATGTAACGTTTAGTGAATTAGTTCTCATTTTTCCAAAGAATTATAGTTAATGTGAAGAAGGTATACTACTTATATTTGTTTATAATTTCAAATTAGGTTCCTGAACACTTTATTTTCGTTTAATTCACTTATGTAAAATTGTGTTTAGTCCTTCTCGAGTAACTATTGATAAGATAGGATTTAAGATATTTACAAAATACCTTAGCTGTCAAACCTTTCACATCTGAAATCACTTGATCTGATTTTCTCTGATGTTAAGTGACCAAGAGGTTGTAAATAGTAAAGCGTGTCCAGAATACTTCCGACTCTCACATTTATGACTGCCGCAACACAGGAATGCTGTTATTGCGGCAGACTGACATTGAGACAGGTAGTTAGTCCTGCGGCTTCGAAAAACTTTACCATCATCCAGACTATACTTGTCCTGTGGTTTGAGATACGAACATAGGACCTCCACCGATATAAGGCAAGCGGTAAACCACTGCCACACGAAGGCAATCCAAACGTGCTATCCCACCGTTTGTTGTCATTAACCGCTGACACAATTAAATAACAAAGTAATTAAGGTAATATACTTGCTGTGATAATAGATATTAGCACAAGCTAATTAATAAGAGTTACGGTTAAGTAACAGAATACTGTGTTAATTTATTGTTGTCCCTATTACCATTTCAGCTTTATTATAAAATTGCTTTTTAAATAAAGGAAGATCATTTTTATTCTATTTGCAATGGACTTTTACTTAACGTGATATGAAAATGAGGTGCAGTTAATCATATGTGAAATAAAATGAGGTCAAAGATTATGAATCGTGCTTACCCACTGTACTCTCATATGAAATACCAGGTTATGTCGGCCGAATGAATATAAGAAAATATATGTTGCAATTAGCCATGTAAAGAATTATCTGAATATCCACGGAATCAAACTAGGGGTCTCCGCGATAGAAATTTTAGCGGTTTAATCTCTGCATCACAAGGCCAGTACAATATTGTAATTATAACAGATATTGTAGTACGTTTTCGTTTTCATGACTTATAACCTTTGGTTAAAATAATCTTTTAAATTAAAATGCGTATATAGTTTTTTTTAAATTTAAATCTGAATACAATGCTGTATGCCTGCATAGCGTTGTGACAATACATAAACGTTACAGATGTGTTAAATCGTGCGAACATCCGCGATATCGTCACATGAGCCGCATTCGACTATATAGTACATTATTTAGAGTGCTTAACTACCTATATATATTATTCTTAATAATATATATATAACAATATAACTGAGAATTCTTGTCATCCACATAAACTATTCCTAGTACAGTTAAATGTCAACAGTTTTATACAACAAAATTTAAAAAAAATATATATGCTAAGTTTTTTTTTTAATTTTTATACATATAACAATTATATTGTTTCTGACACTAGTACTTTTCATTAGGGTTATACGCTAATGCATCATCTTTTCACATATACATTGTCAACTTGTGGCAATTCACGGCTGAAGATAGGCCTCACTCTCCAACATCGTTAGCATTTTTAAAATCTGTGACCGTTTTATTATCGTTACACTGAAGAACATTTAATTTTTTAAAAGCACTTTTAACGTTGTTGTGAAAAAAAAGAAAAACTGTTTACATTTTCTGATAGATTTCTTAGTTCTACTTGTTTTAAAAACCTACAAAACTCTCAAAAGGACCACAGCTGTGTCGGGTCAGCATATTCTTAAGGACGGTACAAGGAATTTAATTGTTCTCCTAATGATGTAATCAAGTAAGTTTTAAAGACAATCTGTAGTTCTTCAAAAAATAAATGTGCTTCCGCATCTATGTTCTTAGAGAACAAACTAAAAATCTGTAGAAAAAAGTTAAACTACATTTTTTATGTTAACATTGTTAATTAGAAGATACCGATCAAAAATTTTTACTTTTTTTTTAACTGAACTTACATAAAAAAAGAATTGTAAGTAGTGTAAATGTAATCAAGAAACACGGTTTGTAGTAATTCAAGTTCCAGAATATTGAAACTTGGAATACTGGAAGAAAACAAGGTTTCCGGTTAGTATATACAATATATTGTTGGATTGTTTACCTTAGCCATAGACGTAATACAATAAAATCTTTAGTGTTGTATAGGTACATTTGAATAACTATTTTCGTTTTATCTTCAGTTTCTATTCGCTCTCAAAGATTGGCTTGACCGACAGTCAATGTACGAATTTACATTAGGAAAGTAAACATGAAGCTAGGCACGATCTAGGCACGACCTAAAATAACATTCGCAATGCAGACGTTGTAAATATTTGCTGTAATGGTATCACAACTGTAGCGTTAGAGGCAATCACAGATTCTAAATCCGGACTTTTTTGTCAATAGAATCGCAGACGCGCTATATAAACAAATGGAATTACTAAACGCGGGTATATAACGGATGCCATTAGTTTAACACGTAAAAAAATTGCTACGAAGATAATTTTGTAAATTTTCTATGCAGTTTTTTATAAAAAGATAATTGTTATGATGTCATATGTATAATAAAAATCAAATATTAAAAATGCTTATCAAAAAAATAATATTCAGCGTTTAACGTATTATTTCCAAGTTTGATATGTCATATCCTGAAGTGCATTTTAAATGAGGTACTTAAAGGTTTTTTAGAACATAATTTCTCAAGATTTTCCTTAACAAGAACATATTATAATATCGGCAACATAAAAATATTTTTAAAAAGAACATTATTAACATTAAAGTCAAGGTATTTAATGAATTCATTTATGTTTAAATAATTTTTCTTATTTTTGTGATAATTTTTTTATAACAGTTACATGAAAACGTCCCCTCTGCAACGAAGGTTTTATATAATTAATAAAAAATCCATTCATTTCCTATCCTACCTAGGTTTTTCAATATCTTTGACAGATCGTCAAGTCCTCAAGGAAGTTTTCAATCGTTTCAAAATCATTTGGCGTGCTTCTCGCACTTACCTTTGAAGCATGACAAATTGCAACTTCGTCGGAAAGACAAGCAGACATGTGACGAATTGAATTTAATAGCAACTTGTGCAAATTAGAGCAAATGTAAATTAAATAACTCCGGATAATGATGTAGCGAATATAGTTAACACAATTATGGTTACAAATTAAAGTTTTGCTCTTTATCATTATGAAAAAGTCATAATTTAGCTTTAGTAAACGCTGTCACAATAGGGTGAATTCTTTTTTTTATCGGTTACCTGATCAAAATTTCATGTGATGATAAGTGATTATGATCTTGTAGTTGGTGAAGTATTTTCGCCCAGCGTACTTCTGATTCTCACATTCTATCACAAAGCATCGCTGTTATGGCGGCATATTGCCATAAAGGGTGGCATTTAGCTAGAGAGAGATTTGAAAAAGTCTATCACCATCCACAATCGAAAACAGGATTTTCGCGTTACCAGGCAAGTGGTAAACCATTGCGCCACGGAGGCAGTCATAAATTCGCTAAAGAATTTTGTGATTTTCAAGTATCAAACAATTGATTTATACATCCATGATAATAATATTAAATGACAGATGTATTAAAAACTAGTTTACCTACCTATATAAAGAATATATAGTATTGAATATATATATATATATATA
>DWQX01000831.1:0-35394 GCA_018245475.1 Pharmacophagus antenor
AACATAAAATAAACAAATACATATATATATATATATACATATACATATGTATATTTTTAAAGCCGTGAGTTGGATAAAAGCGGCCGCAACGCATTTTATTTGCTTTGTACACGACGTTTGCTGAATTAAAAATATGTCACGCTGTGGGAAAGTATTTTTTTTCCAAAGAGTATTTTCTATTTTCATTTTATAATATCACATTGAAATGTATAATAAAGGGGATCGAGTAATTAATAAAATAAAGAGTTTATTGCGGCATCATGTAAGTACTAGTATATATATGATGTTATGCAACTGATTTGTTATATAAACGGTCTAAAAGAAGCCAAAAAAATATGGCAGTAAAAGAGAAAATCCAACAACTCAATTCCCGTCTCTCCTACTTCGTCCAATTGTGTATCAATATCATTCAGAGATCCACTCGAACACACAATTTGTTTTATTTAAATCGATTCTGACTTATAGCGGGGATTCAGTGACGTACATGCAAAAAATTATACATATGATTATAAACACCTACGTTGTGCTATAATATAAAATATATTAAACATTATAACAATATTTATCACATGAAAATCGTAAATAGTGACGTCTCTTAAGAGACATAACTCATAATAAACTTTAATGGGTCGATAATCATAACATTTATGCGAGTATGTATGCAATATGCAGATCACCATCAAAAATATGCACAAAAAGTTTGCGATATTTATTTTTAAATGGTGTAAAAATATATTTATTGGTGGACGCAATATTTTTGTGTTGCCAAATAGTTAATGTCCAGACGTCTTTTATTAAAGTATGAAAAGCGAATTTAATCATTACACTCCGGTGCTCAGTTTTAGGACAATAAGGCTCTGATTATGTTTTAAAATCTTACCTGCTTCTCATTATTATTGATTACCTTCGCAGTGCATCACGTGGTTTACCATTTGTTATGTACCACGGAGGTCATTTTCTAAGCGTCATCAGTGGTCGGGATGGTGGTGGGGTTTTTCGAATTAACCTGGCTAACTACCATTCTCAATGTCAATCTGCTGCCATAACAGCATTGGTGTGTTCCGTCAGTTAAAATTGTGACAGCTAGAAATATTCTGGCCGAATACGCTTCGCCATCTACGGCCTTAATGTCACTTAACATTAGGTGAAATCAAGATCAAGTGTAAGCCCATCAGATAAAAAAAATGACAAAGTTGGTTCGCTCAGAATTACAAAAAAGAGAGTACAGAATTATTATTATTAAAACCAGTTTATGACTGCAAAATACGAGATGATGTAAGAGAACTGTCTTTATTTTTTAATAACACGCTAATTACATAAAGTGCCCAATTACAGTATGAGCTCGTTCGCCGCGGAATGAAGCGACAGCAGCGCAAGGGAAGAAAGCTTAAATGTCGCGGTTGGAGGGCGTCCTGAATTAAGCGGTATACCCATTTGTGGACAAAGACGATAGAGTTGCCATGGTTGCAGCGCTTCGTGGACAGTCTTTATAGAGCGAAGGTCTCGAAAGACACTGTTCAATTACCGTGATGTTATAAGAATTATATAAACTATCAAGAGTGTATAGTCTTGATTATGTGTTCGTTGCACTGTGTCCGTAATTTTGTCGTAGTAGTTTGGGTACCCCTACACAGAACGAGTATTTGTGAGACGCTCTTGAATCTCCATACTGACTTTAAGTAATTGGCCTAAGTCTAGGGTTGATACGTTCTAACAAATTATCTCTTTTATTTGTTCATTTAAAATTATTAAATGAGACATTCAATGTTTACGATCAGAAATACATTTGGAAAAAGAGTTGACATTCAGCAAGATAAAAAGATGTCTGAGGTGGGTAGATGAAAAATTTTAAGAAGGATTGTATTTAACGGAGGGTTATGAAAACAATTTTTTTATGCAAAAGAATAACATAAATAGTTTACGTAACCTGGCCCGTGTGCCATTCAATTTAATAGATAATTGAAAATTGTATTCCTGGTTTCCTTGTTAATACTTCAACTAAGCAGCAGTAAATTATTTACAGTGACATGGAGTGATTATTACGATGTGAGCTAGCCATGTCTATAATATATATTATAATAATCCTTCGTAATTCTTGAAGATAACTATGTGCTTTGGTAATATTTTTTGTATTAAGGTGATATCTTGCAAAGATACTCAATCTACTTTCGGGAGAGAGGAGGAAGGGGGTTGGGGGGGAAAAGTTGTTTGGGATTTTTATCAACCGAAATCCTCTCGGTGATCATCTTCAGTTTATAGAGGGGACGTCGTATGAAACCGATGTGGGAACAACAAATGCTAACGTAATCTGTTTGTAAGATATAAACGCAAGTGAATGGAAATAATAAAGAGTGATGACAGATGTCAGTTGGCGTTTGACAATTGGAACTCATATCTCCCTGCAAGTACACCCGCGCTACGGTGGTGAAACTGTCGTTATATGGACACCCAAACTTCTGACACATCTACACTATACCGCTAGGACGAGGAATCCTCATCCTATCCTATCGAAGTGGAAGCATTTCATCGCTTTGCGTCCAATCTTATTCTGATACCTCCAATAACCGTTGCCTCGTGATTACATGTTCAAGTCTGTAGATTAATATTCCTCCTTCTTCCTTGTAGTATTTACCGTTAGTACAAATTTTTATGCAAAAGTATAATATGAGAATGTATATAGTAAAAGTTAGTCGACAACCCTCGTTGTAAGGAGTGGTAGGTCGCCTACAATAGAAGTCCCATCACAATGCTAGGCGCCTTCATTATTTACAAATGACTGTATAAATCTAACGCGAACGATACCTCTTTGCACGCAAATTGCGAATACACCTCTCTGTCTCTCGCTCAGCGTGAATAGCGTATGCGTGACTAGGACGGCGATAGTCTGTAATTATCGGTTACGGAACTGGCAGTTTGTAAAATTGCCGGCGTTCGAAATTTATGAGACATACGTGTTTGTACGGACGATGCATTTAGTGATGTCGATGACATGATGTATTGTGTTTTAATAAGTTCTTTAGTGTTACTTTGTAATTTAAGTTAACCTTTCGCGTGTTATATTGCAACTCGCTTTACATAAAAGCTTACTATACGCCTTAAATACAGATCGGTAATGTAGATGCGAGATAATTTAAAAAAAAATTACTTAATCTGGTTTTTTGATAAGTTGATATGGGATGCTGAGGTTTTGTCCTACTTGCATACGTCCTTATCTGAGCACCATTTGCATCTCTTCCAATTTCCTATTCTTCTTCTTCACATGACTTGTAACACGGAAATCCTGGGTTCGATTCCGCTGCCGCGCCAAAAGTGTAGTGGAGTCTAAAAGGTGACATCCTCAATATCGATATGCTGTAACAGCATTGCTGTGCTCCAGCTGCTATACACGTAAGAGTCAATGTGATGTCGCCGGGCACGTTTCAACCATCCATGGCCTCATTGTCACTTAATATTGTGTGCCAATCAAGGTTAAATGCGTCAATTTATTATCGAAAAAAAATGATATGATGTTATCAAGTAGTAACGGTATCTAATAATAAATTTTTGTATATCTACCATGGGCTAACATTTGTCCTCAATTTTTGCATGAGGTTAATTGATAACAACGCCTAGATAGTTAAGCGTGCTCGCTCAGAACACTCCTGGCTCTCACATGTATGACGTCATTCTTGAATAAAATAGTTTGTATTTATAATTGGTTAAAGTCATGTTGTACTTTTTAATACACCGGCGTATATTAATGTTTCATTAATATATCTAGCGACATTCAAATGTTGTCCGCTAGGTAATTAATTGTTACGGATGGTCAACTGAGGGCCGGGCCGGGGGGCATAGCCCGGGAATTTCATTATGCCAGTGCCGACGGGGGCAGGCGTGGATTAGAATGCCGCAGCCATTGTCCATTGAGTTATAGTCCGCTCGGATGTACTCTGTACGAGTTATTGGAGGCCACTGCGAAACTACCAAATGGAGAGTTTGTGAAAAAGTCAATTTAATTAAATGGTCCTGGATTCGGTGAAGTTTGCGCTGTTAGTCTTTTTGAAGACTATTACAGCTTCATCGAAACTGGCCCACGGATCCGGTGAACCGTGAGGTTTTAATTAAATTATCTAATTGTTACTTTTACATATATTACTTACTACACTTACCTAATGGCATCACAGTAGTATTGCGAAAAACCAGAGAAAAATCTTTTAACTAGTCGGTAGTCATAAATATTACACATTTTTTAAATGTACATTTAAAATAAAAAAAAGTTTTAATTGTATGAAATGGAAAGAATAATTGCATTAGATATTATCTATTGAACCTGTGTTTTCTTTTTGTTTCTATTTGCTGTCAGAAGTGCGAACATTATAATTTGTTACGAAATTTACTCTCTTAAATCTAGCTTTCCCGAAGAATATAATTCTCAAATAGGTAAAACACTTTTCAAAGTATTTTGGTTAGTTAACAAATTGATTTTTAACTTATATATTTTCAAATTTTTACGTAAGTCTGAATAAACTAAGGTTATTTAGGCTTTCGCAAAACCACTGATGTTTTATTTTCTAAAGAATTTTTTAACTAACGACTCATTTCTTAGTGAAACTTGTGTCTGATACGTCAAGGTAAATGGAGATACAGTCTATGACGGTGAAGCATTCTCTAAGACTTTGTAAGATGTATTTAACACTAGATTTACCGGACCTGTCATTTTGACTGGACGACCCTATATAAGTTATGTATATGATATGCGTTTCATATTTTTAATTTATTATACCGCCTCTGGCAACATTGTTCTATATATTTTATTGCGAAAAAGGAAAAATATGAATACAATAATGTACAAAAATAATACAGATACGAAAGAAAATCATAAAAATGTGTCGGTAAATCTTGTGTTAATTTAGTATGTTTTTAATTGTCTTGACGAATTTAGGGAAAAGATGATATATTACTGTTTTGTGACAAACATTTATTTTTTTATTAATTATTTCTATCCAGTGATTCTTAAAGTGACCTAAACCGGCTCAGTGAAGGCAACATGACGCCAGACGCTGAGGCTCAAATTGGCCGCGATTGGACCATTTAATTGTTTGAAATATGCACCGGGCTGCGTGAGGAGCAGTTCCCTCCATCTACAGCTACCGCAATACCGCATTAAACTTGCCTTCTGCAGTTGTTTTCAACGAAATATAGGAATTATTTCGTTGAAAACAACTTACTAACATTATGCAGGTTCTATCTGCGAAGAGTTGAGTCGTTGCTATGGCGACTGATTTTAAAAAGAAAACTGTCATATTTACTGATTGACTGCCGGAGCACAACGTCGCTTTTATGGCGACAAGTTTACTTTGTGAGTGGCAGCTAGACAGGCGGCTCCCAAAAAACTCTCCAACAATCTAAAGCTCCCTTACTCACGTGACCTTTGAGTCCAACCGGAGACCTACGTACTACAAGGCTAGTGGTAAACCACTGCGCAACAGGGGCAGTCAAAGATCGTTTACTACTGTACTGTACGAGATATCTAGCACTTAACATAAAAAAGATCGAATATAGATATTTAAAACTGTTACACCACGAACGCACTTTGTTATCGCTTACGCAGATTTTAAAAACATCATTAAGAGTAATGGCTTCAAGTTTTGTAAGTGGCCATAAATCCGTGCGCCCCCGACACGCGTATTAGTGCTCTCAGATACCATGCACTTTGTGCTAGTTATAAATCGGGTGCGCACGAGTTTGTACTGAATATAACTTTAACAGACGCGGACTTCATTTCCTTTCTTCATTGATGTTATTCTTTTACGATACTACGTTAATTATTTATTCGTCTACTCCAGTTATATTCGAACAGCGGACCTCCGAACTTGCGCGTTTCGACCACCTGGTGTTATTTGTCGACTATTTTAAATTAGCGCCCGTTTGAACAACTCTGAGCGCACTGAGAATAGTTATTTTGTAAGAATAGCAAAGACCGAAGAAATCATTTCGTAAATATTTATTTTGTTCCTATTCGCGACACCGTCGCACGTGTTGGTGGCACTTATAAAATATGTACGTAGGTTTGTACTTAAACTGAATCTCACCTGGTGCTCAGTGATAAAGCTTTTTTAGAAGTCATAATTTATCGCTTGCTTACTTGGTGTCGCATTATACCCTACACATAGAGTGCAAACTCAGCAAATAGCTGAATATATATATATATGTATGTATGATTGATGTTAGGTTGAGTATAGTCGCCTTTAGAATTTATTATATTTCATAACGTACGTACATACGGTTAATTTTTAATAATTTTATCTTTATCTAATGACTAACCATCAGCCAATTTTAGCGTTGCTCTGTCAATATTTTTACGGTTTCCGTAGAACTGATGTATTCCGAAATATGTATACCAATATTTTTTTACAATCGGTTAACATTCGATCTTCATTTCTCACGGTGTTACGTGACAACGAGGCTGTGGATGATGAAGTGTACTCGCCCAGATTACTGTAGCCCTCACATGTACGTTCTATCGGAACACAGCAATGCAGCTATCGCGGCAGGTTGATACCAAAGGTGGTAGCTAGCAAGTCGGTTACGAAAAAATCCTACCACCATCTAATCTTATATGGTACTGGTATCTCGGGGCTTCCGCGGTATTAAGGAATCGGTTTATCTAATACGCCACTATGGTATTCTTACTCACTCGTGAGAATAAAGATAGATCCTGGCCGGATTTTATCCTTAACAAATAAGTAATGGTCATGTTGCGTACTGTCGTTGCTGTCAAATTCCCACCCTCCGAAGGACCACACCTGGCGGAACTTTCACTTGCAGTGCGATAATTAAAAAAAATAAAATAAAAGGTAACGAGGCGGAAGTGGTTCCGCGCCAATTCCCCCGCTTCCGGTCGATGCCGCTATTGGCCGGCGTCACCTTTGACCCCACCCCACCTGCGCTGAAGAGAATATAAAACACCCTATGTAACGTAGCATGTATCAAGTATATGAATCACCCCCCAACACGAAGGAGTTTCCATCGAATGTTTTCTAATTTACCCCGTACACACCGGCACACCCTGTGAAGTACGAGTAGTTATGTAATCATCTCAAATGCTACGCCGTTTATTTAGTTTCGATGGTATTTCTGGTAACAGTTGGAAAGAAAACACATCACAGACCAAGTTGCTGGTTTTTTTTTAAACCTCCTACGGAGATACCATCTTCAATGTTAATCTGCCGTCATGACAGTATCGCTGTTCCGACAGTCATACATGTGAGCGCCAGAAGTATTTAAGACGAACTGGTTCCACCATTTTCGGTCTCATTTTCACTTAACATCAAGTGAGTTCGAGGTTAAGTTAAACTGTAACCGAGAAAAGAACGTCTTCAACATCTACTTATACTATTTTCGTTCCTTTCGTTATAACTAACGTCGTTAATAATTTACCGTGTATTAATTGTAATTTTTATTGCTCTTTATTGATCGGAAAGAGTAAATATATACTCGTATATGTGTTATAGACATTACATATTAAAAAAAGTAATTGAATATTAAGGACAGTAAATTAGGAAATAGTCCATAAAAGTAAATTTTAATATTTTTCTTTTAGTTTTCATTTAATGTATTCGTCGATTATACCTGTCAGTCGTACTTTGCGGCTAAAAGCAAATTGTTTGCTATTCAACAATCGAAATTAATGTTCAGTTTGTACCGATGCTTCAAGTGAAGGAAATACAAATTAATCTCTCGTATTGTTTGCTTTATTTAATATTGTTGCGCGGCTCACGTCTTGCCGGATGTGAGCAGTTGAATGGACGTCTGTCCTCGCAGGATGTCTTATTACGCACAACGTTTTACACAATGAATATTGTACTAAACAAGGATAAGAGGTGTCTTATTCTTTATGTTCTGTAGTTTATTAGTGCATTGGCGCTACTGTTATTAAAGCCCAAAATCCGGGCTTCCTATACTGTAACAATTATGTAAACTAAAATTATTAAATCGTAATTGAAACGCATGTCTTAAACTACAACGTAAAATTATCTACGCGAACCGTTATAAAATGATAGCAATCTGTTTGGCACATTGGTGTAATGGTACAATAGTAACGCTAACGATTTTAAACCTCCGTGATCTGTATACATTATAATAAAGTCTGCCGCGGGACCGCGGCCAGTGCAGCTTGCGCTGAAACGCCGAGGAATTTTACGTATCGTACCTAATGAATATTTACGCGATATAACCCGAACTTTTTTTAAGGTAACAATGCTTTTTACACCATGAGTTTCCCGAAACATTCATGCGATGGACGTTTGTGTTTGTTCTGTGTTCGCTGTTAATATATATGTTGAATTATGTATTAAAAAATTATTATGTATTATGTATTAAAATATTTGC
The DNA here is from genome assembly GCA_018245475.1 of Pharmacophagus antenor. Classification (NCBI taxonomy): domain Eukaryota; kingdom Metazoa; phylum Arthropoda; class Insecta; order Lepidoptera; family Papilionidae; genus Pharmacophagus; species Pharmacophagus antenor. The sequence continues at coordinate 8,371 of DWQX01000831.1, forward strand.
GTGTATCGATCTCTGATAACTCATACTACAGTTGCTGTTAAGCTACCTATCTTGGGATCATAGGGTTGTGTGCGGTGCATGTAGATGTATAATTTACTGCAAAATCATGTTTATAATTAAAAACATATTATAATACGCTCGCCTAGTTTGGCACAATATTTAAAAAAAATATATTGCCTGCAACAAAAAAAAAATCTACAGCTTTGGGTGGGTTGCACTCACATTTAACATTTTTAAAGATCAATATGCGGAAAAAGTGCCTATTATATAATTATACAATTTAATATATAATATATTAAATAAAATGCCATTAGCTTTATATGTATTTATATAAAATATATTTCATTTCGAACACGAAAAATACCATTTGAAAATGTGACAAAACTCAGATACATTAACCACATCACCTATTTTCATTGTGAAGTTATCCCGATCAAAACAAAAAAAAAATATATATATATCACAATGAAGTTAAATAATTTATCACAAACTAACCGAAATTACGTTTGGCAACAAATAAAAGCCAACAACGGGTCCCGTACATCAGTGCCGCATTGTTTTCCGGGAAATTGGAGCCCGTGATTAATTTGCTCAACTCCCCTAGCGTGTAATTTGCCGCCGACAATTATAAAATGCCCTTTGACTCATCGCGATCCTCTAACAGTGAAGTGTTAGAACGTTAGCTCGCTCTAAGTGAATGATGGGTCTGTTTAAATTGGTTATGGTATCTTAAAATATTTGTGTTTGGTTAGTTGACATCGGTGTCTCTGTAAATAGTGTACTAAGATTACAAGATGTCGGATTTGTGAGATTTAATTTGCTAACGAATTAATGATATGATTATTTTGTTTCGTCTGTTTATTTTTGAACAAAAACATGATTTTCATATTTAATAGAAAGCAATTTATTAAGTTCTTTTACCGATATATGTCGTGTAAATATTGGCAGGTTTGACTTGAAAGCCTCCGTGGCGCAGTGGGTCACTGCTTGCTGTAGTATTAGTATTGGTAGGAATTTTGCGAAACTACCTGTCTAGCTGCCACGGTCAATGTCATAGTTGTGTTCCGGCACTCATACATGAGAAAGTCGGAGTATTCTGGACGAGTGCTTTTGCCATCTACGGCTTCATTGTCACTTAAAATCATGTGAAATAGAGGTAAAGTGTTAGCCCGTTGCTGATAAAATTAAAGAAGGAAGTTTGTTATATATAGTAAGTAATTAGAAAGAAACGGAGATTTACGTTTATTTCTCTGTATAGATTACAACCCTACAACCGTTGCAGTGTTAGGCGTCGCAGTGTATACTCGTATCTCAAGAGAGCGTCCCTCGAGGTCTTGTTACCGTGGTTTAATTACGTACACACCTATCTGACTTACTGCGACTTATTTGCACAGATAAACTTACCACCTTGTCGTTCTAACTTCCATTAACAACTGTTCGCCGTTCCTGCGCATTTCGAAACGAACGGTTAGTGAGATAAGGTACCAGAGGTGGGTAGATCTTGAGTTTCCTCGCAAACAGGGGAGATATTGTTTAATTTATAGGTTCCATGCTTTCGGGTTGGTTTTGGGCGGTCGACGATTGTCAACGGGTTAATTTAAAATGTCGCGATAGAGTTACCTTCTCATATAGCGTTCTGTTTTGGGTTAAAACTGAGTGATCCAGGTACTCGCTAATTTTATTATCGAAAGCGGTATTATAATATAATAGGTTTACATATTTAAGTTTTATTTAATTTTATTTTTGTTTTCTTTTTCATTGTTATCGATTAGCTATAACTATTAAAAACAAACAATACGACCAGATAAAATAGTTAGATTGTTTCTCAGAATTAAGATCAACTAGTATGTTTTTTTTATTTTGTAGTTTTTTTGTTTCAATATTTTTTTTCGATATCGAAGTGAAAACTTCGTAATATCCTGTTTGTGAGGAGGGGTGAGGGTGGGGGGTTATGAGTACTATTTCAACCAGTTTTATCCCCTCTGCACAATCGCTGTAGTGATAAGTTTTCTGGTAAGAAATTGATAACGGTTTTGCTTCATTTTAAATTAACTTTTACAATTTTCTTTTGGTCAATATATTTTCTTTACAAACAAACACTAATAAATTAAGGATCGTTTCAGTGTTAGCACTGTAATGTGGTAAAATCGATTTATTTTTTGTTTTTTTTTACATTAAATGCTGGAGGAAGCACTTAAATAAATAAATAAAAAATGACACATAAGATATCGCACCCACGTAGCGATAAGGTCAATTTTGTGAAATTTAAAAATCAACTAAATAATGAAACTATTGGTAACTTTTTAACTATATTATGCGGACATTTTTTCAATACGAAGCTTAATTTTTGTCTAAGTCTGGAAGAATCATATTTTTTTACTATATCCAGAATTTTAATGCATCTCTTGAAAAATGTAATTTTTCACAAGAGAATGTTGCACCGAGTACGATATATTTTCATGTGAACAATTTATTTTTAACTTTAGATCATTTTTTAAAAAATACTTAACTATTTCATGTAATTGAAAAATGTACGTGTCGTATATGTAGCAAACATGTCGAGTAACTTATGAAGTGTCACGAAATGTGAATGGATTTGGATGCTTTATAGGGGGATTCAGCGTAAAGGTTGTAATCAGGGGTCTATAGGACCCGCAAATAAATCACAGTTGACCCGGAAATCGTCTTTATGGTTTATGTTTATTTAATTTCACTGGTTTATCAGGATTTTTGGGGTAAAACGTAGGGTTAGTACATTAATACGGGTTCGCTAATTTCCTAATTTATTTGTACGATTTCTTTTTTAAATGAAATTAACTGTTTATTTATTATATTTAACGACACAACGTTATGTAAGGTGTATATCTGGAAGCTTCACACTAGGCAAGCTTTCCTGTGGGTACCCATTACGTTTCCATTAATTGTAATCTTATGTAATAGTCTGTCTCATTATAGTTCATCAAAATACATTTACAACTTTCAATTCTAGGAATGTGGAACAATTTTTTTTAATATTGCTCATAGGTATTCTATGGTTAATTCAAATCACTAGAAAGTAAAAAAATTATAATAATACATATTATAAAAGCTAATAATGAAATAAATCATTAACTTCATACATAACGATTTATATATTATCCGTCTTGATCGGAAGTGTAATACAATTTCAAAAGTCATGTATAACGGTCTCTTTAAAAGACGCCACTGAAATCAATTTGCCTTTGTTTTCACAGAAATCATTAGCAAATGTACCATTGGTAAACTGAAATTCAAATTCAATTTATTCAAACAAGGCTACCAACTTTTTACTACTTCCGTAGCGCAGTGGTGAACTGCATGTCTTGTACGGGTCAAGTGTTCGAATTTCGGGCCACATGAGCAGTGAAGACTAAATAGTGGTAAGTTTTTTCTAAATTCCGCCCGACTGGCTGCCGCCCTCAATATCAATTTGCCACCATAACAACGTTGTTGTATTCCGGAAATTACGCATTTGGGAGTTTGCAGTGATATGGGCGAGTTTCATCATCTACGGCCATATTGTGTCTTAACATCCGGTAAAATTGAGGTCAAGTATTAGATAAAACAATTAGTTAAATAAAAGAAGCAAGTTAATTAAGCAGAAGCTTCACAAAGGTTGCGTTCTTAACGTCCGTACTGGTCAACCAGAGAGTAATGGAGTGGGGTGAGCAGATCGCTATAAATAAACCCCGTCCGAAATGCGGTAATATTGTGGGATTACGAGCAATTGTAACGGATAATCCCCGATTGACGCGAGATTTTAGGGACAAATTGTCCGCAGTTCTGTTTAATTGATGGCAACGGTAGTTCACCGCGGAGATGATTGCGTACATCTGTTCTCTAGATATGATAAGATTAATTGTCCATTTCTATTTCGGTAGCATTAATTTTGCCTTTCGACTATCCTGGACTATGTGCGATTGTAAAATTCAGTTGGAATAATTTTTAAATACTAATATGACAGGAACAAGTGTACAACCTTTATAAAAAGTCTTATATATGTATATATATATATGTTATAATCATATTACATTAAAACCATACTTTAATGGTTTAAGAGCATTATTTCAAAATTCCATAGAAAAGTTTCGTTTTCGTATATTTAATATTCATACACTTTGTAATGGATAAAAAAATTATTATCTTGGTACGTCCTTCTTACCAGAGATCAATTAGTTTTTTGATATGTAATATTCTATTTTTTATCGCAATATTTATAAATGGAAATATTAAGTTTTTATTAATATAAGCAGTATAACTTAATCCTTTTTTATTTTTCAAATTATTGAACCCAATGACGACTATAATTTTTACTGGCATCACTCTGTAATCTGGTGAAGATTATTATTAAGATCTCAGTTATCAAACGTTTTTGTTCAGTGATTTTATTATCTCCAAGGTGCGAGTCAACAAAACAGTGGAGTCCGAGCTTTCAATCAGCTAAGTGGGAATGGACTAGGCTAATGATAGATTAAGGGCGCACCACGGCCACCTGAGCGGGCCAAAATATGCAATAACTCAAGCGTTCCCTCCCAACAGTAATTCACCCGGATCGCGGCCAATAAATTCGTCAGGGTGATTAGTGCGGGGCGCAAAGTGCGGTGCCAAAGTGGAGACCACTTCTGCACGATTGCCGTAGCTCCCATGTTTACAATTAATATTTTAACACGTGCTTATATCGCCGGTTTACTAGAATAAAGACACGATAAAAAGGAATAGTTTAACAGTAGGCTTCCGTTAGTTCATTATTGCGTCGATGCTTTGATATCTACAAATAAATAAATGAAACATCCCACGTAAACATTTACACTTGAAATATCATTGACCGCTACTCGAAAACACTATAACATTAATTGCTATACAGTTTGGAAAATATTGTACGCTTAACCACATAAAATCAAATGTGTCGTTCTTTATGAAATTAAACCACTCAAGTAGATACAATATTTTTTACTAGATCTTCACTCGATGATACCACAATTCGCACTGAATCACTCGCCTCGAAATGTTCTATATACATTTGTCGAAACCAATATGACTACTTTTACTTATAAAGAATTGATAAATCAATCCATCAGTAAATTTTACAATTAATCTTATTAAAATATTTTCACTATTTACAAATATGTTAAACATCTAGATTTTTTTAGTATAAAGATTTGGTTTAATTTAAAAAACAAAAGCATAAAATATAGAACGGCAATAGTCAAGTGCGCAAATAAAATGTTGAACACCTTTAACAATTGACATCGTTCAACAAATTAAATCTTAAATTAATTAACATATTGATTCTAACATTGTCAGAATTATTACACGTTGTTCTAACAAACCGGTGAGGTATCGATTAATGTTTTAATATGTACCGCTGGTTTTAACAACAAATCTGGTTTTCGAGATTTTAATCGTTTTGCGATTTAATTTCATAGTGACAGAGTCGTCAATGAAATAATCAAACGTAAATGCTTCCTAAGTACTTGTGATTTATATGTGGTAGTAAACGAAGTACGAAAAAAAAAAACTAAAAGAGGTCTATCGGAAAAGTGTCATTTTCAAAACTTATCGTTATTATATCTGCGTTATTTAAATCTTAATTCTTTCAACAGTCGGTGTTTGCGCTCTCACGTAAATGATACTATAGTTTGTAAGTTAGTGGGTCTTGTTACATTTTCTTTTGAGGTACATTGTGGATACAAATAAAAAAGAACAAAGATAAACCCCCGCCGAGTCACCCGTCAGTTGTTCTCAATATAGTTCAGATTAGTTATATTTATGACGTTTAAAAATGATCAGGCAAAATAATTCAACTTAAACATATAACTGCTAATGGGCACATACGAGTATATACGTCCTTCGAAAGTCATCGGCGTAGTATTTCGTCACGTAGTTAAATAATAAATATCAAGGTCATTTCACACACAGTTCTGTGATCCCAAGATTAGTAGCTAAGCATCACCTGTATTATGAGTTATCAGAGACCGATATACATACATAGATATTTTTAAATAATAACCAGACGCAGAACAAAAACAAATGTTCATCCCATAAAAGTTTGGCCTGTGCGGGAATCGAACCCGCGATCTCTGGGGTAAGAGCAGAATTACCACCATACACCAACGGGGCAGTCAATATATCTTTTCAGCCAAATCACTAATATGCTGTTTTATCACTTGCGTCTACTGAAACCTAAAGGCATGACCTATGGACGCAGTTACTCTCGCGATGCCGCCTTTGTTTGATTATTGGCGTACGTGTGGCATGTTCCGGCGATACAGTTCGAAACGCTTAGCAGTCAAAGGCTAAAGAAAAATTTAATTTGATATTTACTGACACATTTTCGTTGTTGTAAACAGTTGCAGATAGATTTTGAATCAATTGCATATCCTAAATGCGCATTATATATCTCACAGACTCCTAAAAAATATTCTGTACAAACTCATTTCTGTACAGGGGCAACTTTTATTCGACATGATATAATGTACACGTAATACTTTTTCTATGACTATAGATTAATAATAAAAACTTAATTAAATATCAAATGTTATATTAATAATTTAATATAAAAAAAATATAAGATTAAGTCTAAATAGTCGTAACTAGTTCGCTGTCCTCTTCGGACTTTATGGTTTCAAGAACCCTTTCATTGGTTATTTCTTTTTTTAAATTCTGTACCACGTTTTCACAGGTGTCTTTTTTTGATGGCACATCTTTGATATCTTTACTGGAACAAGGAATGAACATATCGGAAATGCTTTTGGATGTAATCCGATTTTGTGCTACTTCGGGTTTACTTTTGTCATTAGCATCGCTCAAGTGCGCATTGTCAGCCTCGTGTTGTTCGATTTTGATTCCTAAATTTACTTTGCCAGCGTTCACCTTATTACCTTTGCGTGATAATATAATTCTTTTTTTTTTTGGCGATGCTTTTTCGTTTTGATTAATTTTCGAATCGTTACACGCGTTTGGTTTTCTGTGTATAACAATAACGTCTTTGTCATTTTTACAACTGTCAGTTTTATCACCTACACTTTTCTTGGACTTTTTTAAACGGATAATGGACGTGTACCTTGCAGGTTCTTTAAACACAACAGGGGTTTCTTTCATGCTCAAACTTTTAGGGTGACGTGAAGTTTTTGCCTTAATGTAGTTTGATGAATTAGACATAGTAATATGTTGTTGGCTTTCCATAGAGCCCTTCTTTTTCAGTTGATTATTTTTAAATAATGTCACGGTCTTAGTATTTGCTAACTTATTGGTCGTGGAATTTACTATGTTCACTGGTCGTAGTACACTGCTAGGCGAAGTAAAGTTACTAGTATTCGAGGCACAGTCGTAACAGTACGGCTCCGTCTTCGCCATGGATTTTGTTTCTGTGACGGAATGTATTTTACTGGACGATGTTACCAGTCGCGGTTCTTCATTAACTACAAGTGATCCTATTTTCGCTCCGAGTTCCATATACCGTGGCCGTGGTTTTTGATAAAGCTTCATTCCACAATCGTCGTTTACAGATTTTGGCCGTACGCTGTTATCGTCGTCCAGCAAACTTTCGCTCACAATACGTTTGTCCTCAAATGAAACACAAACATCGATGAAGCTGCTCCTGTGACGTTTCTTCTTATTGTCTTTAGAAAATTTCATGTAAATCATGGCTGGTATGCACCAACATATTTCTAGAAACAGTATAATAGTCACTATTAGTACTTTGTTCGACGAGAAACTTGAAACGAAATCTGAATGATGCATTTGTATGTATTTGTCATTGAGGATTGTAACTTTACCGCTCAACTCCTTTGTCTTATTCACTAAACAGAGGACACTATCTAAGCCAAAGTATAAATTATCATCATTCAGGTGCGGTAACACTTTGTTGATGAGCCAATATTGAAAGCGTTCGTTGAATTCCTCTTCGTCGGATATCCTCGCGTAGCTCAGGCACCTTCTGGCGGCATCGTAATATTTGAACAGTACGTTTGCCGAGTTAGGCGAATTCAAAGAGATAAGCGATTGATTTTTGAGTGGTAAAAACATTGTACCCGTGTTATTTTCCCAGTTTATATTTGGAATAGGTATTTTCAAACCAGTACCGGTCCTCTCAAAATAGACTAAATTATCACATGGAAAATTGGTGTTTAGCGTATAGGTAAATTTCGGAGCTGGTGCAATGTTGATTGCTACTGACTTTAAGACTTTGTTATCGGGGTTGTGCCAGCCGTTACCTTCAGTTTTGAGATATTTCTTAATATCATCGTAGAAATCGAAAATTCTTTGTGCACTCTGCTTAGATACGGTTCCGCTGTAGAAGGCGAATTTTGTTATTGGCAAAACCCACACTTTTAAATACCCTCCCAAAGTGTCGGATATAGCAGTGGTCATTATGTCGCAGACACGTGTGTCGGGACTTTCTTTTCTGACAGTCTTGTATACGGCTTTGAAGTAGCTTAGTAAGTTCTTAATGTATTCTTCGTTAACTTGTTGAGTGACATCAGATGGAGGAATCAAAGTCTGAGCGTACCGCCGGGCTTGTAATAGGGCTAATTCATTTGCGGACCAAGTGGTCTTCGTCTTGTCCAACAGACAATGAAGCACCGTTCCCACATTGTGTACCTGGTAGTAACATAGAGCCTGGCATATCAATATTATAGTCAAGATAAAAGACCAACCGTTAATTGCACGCGCGTACATGTAAACTGATTTATAAAATAAATATATTTATCAAACTTGCAAAATAACACATCGAAATGTCAATTGTTGTCCATCGCATGACATCTTTGTTAAAACAAAGTGACAGTCTCATTCATTACGGAAAGAAACCTTCTTTGAACTAAATATATAAGAAACGTCATTAACATTTTATTACTATAAGTAATACTGAAAGATATGTTAGAGTATTTAAATTGACGAAATCTTTAGCTAATTAGCTGAAGCGAATTTTCTTTACAATAATCAATTTAAAAAACCGAAAATTCAGATCGCGGATGATACGCCCTATTCAAAAAGATGTGTCCTGGACATAGTTGTTTTTACTGTACCTTATTATTTATCTGCATCACTGAAACGGATCAAAGCCGTTGTAATAAGCTTTAAACATGACGTGTTTTAAGATAAATAAATAAAATTTAGAAGATCGGTCAATGACCCGTGCCATTCGGTGTGTACGGTGCGTACACCCATACATTCCCGTGCGCTGCCAACTCGGCCTTGTGATGGTAATCATAGGTGTCATTTGTCGTCGAGATCTCCCGTACGTCAGGCGCCCTCAGGTGGCTCCGCTTATAAATCACGCGCGACGTAAGGGTAGGCGTGCGCGGCGGTAATTGTTTTAATTAAACTAGTTCCCAGAAGGTTCCCGTACACGACAGCTATAGAGCGTCTATTAGAACGGAAGAAACATATATTTTATTTAATTTTTAGATGCCTCAATTATGAACCAATCGGAGTTACTTTTAAGTAATTGCGTATAAAAAATTAATAATTTTATTAAAAGTTTTAATTTTTTATTTTGCTATTTAATTTTGTTTATATAGAAATATGTATTAAGTTGTCGTCAAGTAGTAATTTTTTTTTTGATAATAAGATTAATTCCCCTCGTGATCAATTTTCGATTCAGAGAATAAAGTTTCATTGAAATGGGAACCCCTTCGTAGTGGACACCTAAGCATCACAAAGCACACACTTTCCAAATTTCATTTATCTACTACCAGCACTGTAGTAGGCTATACGTGGATATATATGTCAGTCAGTAAAAGAATCAGTCAAGACCTTAAGTTTGGTGAGTATAGATTGCTATTACGTCATGATTCTATTCGATGTATAAACGCGTGGAATTTGTGCCGCGGACGAATTTTAATTGTCGTTTAATTTTTCCAATTAAGAAAGCATCAAGTCATAGAAGTAGGTTGTTAGTGTGGCGTGACGTCACGCTGTGTTGGCCTTACGTGCGTCTATCAATTGCGACAGTGTTGACGATGACTAAATGACCGGTGCGTTGTTAAACTTTTTATTACTAATTAAATCATTGTAGATTTATTTACTCTGTGTATATTCCATCACTGGTATAACGTTTAAAAAAAATTCTTTTAACGTAAATTTCGAGTTTCAAAAAAAGGCACATCTGATGTTAAAATATTAGTAGTACTTTTAAACATGTAATATAAATTTTATTTGCATCTGTCAAACAAAAAGTCGATACTTTTCTTGACTGGCTAGCTAAGAATGTGTCTCGGTAATAAGGCCTTTGTAGCGTTTCGACGTAAGCAACCTAAATACCCATGTTATAAGTGTAACTTTTGTCTTCCTTCGTGAAGCAGAGGTTTGCCTATGGCCTTGAATTTCTCAAAAAATCAAGTTTAATTGCGGGACCACGTGAATAGTTGAGTTTTGATGGTGGAAAGATTTTTTCGAAACCACCTTGCTGCCTACCGTCGGCTATAATCTGCCGCCATTACAGAATTGCTGCCTTTTGACAGGCATATATGTAAAAGTCGGAGTATTCTAGACAAGCACAATTTACTATCATTCGTCCCATAGTTAATATCATTGCTGATAGAAAAAAATATGGTAAGCCGACCATTTAGTTATAGCGTTCTGGCAACATTTGTTGCAATAAATTGTTACGCGTGTGACAAACACGTCCGCCAGTAATTAATATTCGCCCGGTGTGCTGCGCCCCGCACAGGGGTATTGTGTTACACGTCATTAAGGGATGTTACTAGTGCGTCGGCAGTGAAGGGTTATCAAGGATCAAGAGGATAATGCCCGTGTATATTTCGCTTTGATTGCTTACGGCTGCCATCTAATGATTTACCGTAATTTCGAATTAATATACAAGATTTGCATACGTTAGGGGATGTCGAAGTGCTTATGTTTGATATTTTATCGGCAATGGGTTAACACTTGATCAGAATTTGACATAATGTTAAGTGAATATAAGGCTGTAGAAGGTGAAGCGTGTTCGCAAACGATTTTCTGGCTATCATATGTATGACTGCCGGAATACAGCGACACTGTTGTAACGGCAGGTAGACATTAATGGTGATAGCTGACTAGGCCGTTTTAGAAAAAAAAAAACCCGCCTTCAACTAGACTCCAATATCACATAGCTCCGGAATCGAAGCAGGGACCTCGGTGTTATCAAGAAAGCGGTAAACCAATACACCTTGGAGACAGTCAATCATGCTATAGTGACATCTGATGGCGGGTTACAATCAGTGGCGTTACTAACAAACCCGAAAGCCTGGCACACCCCATTTATGCAATATAGTGCATTAATATGTCATAATTGCTACAAGGCACACGACTATAAATATAAAAAAATGAGAAATTTACGATATATTTAATTTTTTTATGTATATAAATCCACGGGCTTGTCCTACAGGCGCATTTACAGCAAAGGATAATGAGGGTAATGTAAAAACATGAAAAAGATTCAAACAGATTGTACCAATCGTTTTTATACATACAGATGCTATCATCTATATCTATACCTATGTATGCAGTGAGCAAGTAGTCGGCGTTGATAGTGTACTGTCAGAGCATCTCCCGTGTCGATGATTCCACCGCCGCAGGAGAGCGGGGGACAGATCGTGTGGTCCCTTGGGAAATCTGCGCTTATTAGCTGTCAATCAAATCAAAGTGGCGCCCCCTTTAATGGCGAAAATACGAAATCCTGCTGTGATTAAAGTTTTTTTTTCGGTTCGAGATCCATTGCTTTTTTTGCGAAGTGATCTTGACATTTTTGGGATTTATTTTCTGTTATGTTTTTTTTTTAATTTATTGCCGATGTTTATAATGCTGCCGGAAGTATTAGATGTTTGTCGTGTTCTAAAGATACATTTCTGATTTTGGCAGTCGTAGATATTGGTAAATTAATATTATAGTACATTAATAGATAATAAATTTATAACTGAAAAAAAAATCCATTAATAAATCACTTTTTACAATTTTTTTAAATAAATTTTAATTATTTTTTTAAACCGTTCGTAACAAAATATATATGTCGTAGCTAGCTGAGAAATCGCAACAATGAGGTAAAATGTGCGTTCAGTATTACAGATACGACCGGAGTAGATTTCCGGACGGATTACTGCGCTGGAAATTGAATCGAGGCGTTATTTCCGAACGCAAAGAAAAGTTTTCATTTGGCTGTCAGATCTTTGTAAAGTATCTGTTTTCTGTTACATACACAATTTAGTGTATACGAGCGTAACATAATTTTGTAATATATATGTTTACACACATGTATGAAAACTTTCGGGACTGATTTATAATTAAATAAAGCTAGCCCTTAAGAGAAATACTATGTAGGAAAAGTTATTAATAAAATATTTATTTCCAATAAAATTTATTTACGTTCTTTGATCCAATCTTACTCCAGTATTGGTTGCTGCTATTAAGTTTTTCTGCTAAGAAACTTTAATTATCTGTAGCTAGTTAAAATGTTTCTGTTGTTAAATCTGGAATTTACATTCACAGTTTTATGTATGATTTGTTTTTTGTCATTAGTGGTTGGAAAGTTCACAATAATAATTTTGAAATTCCCCAAAATGCCACAAATGCGTTATGAATAAGAAAGATTAATTTTCTTAATGAATCGTGGTCTCAATAAATACTTTATGTATACCGACTGAAATGTCAGTAGAAATGGAATACCAAATAAGTGGTACCCCGAAATTGCGCCCTTAAATTATTGAGCTCGCTACAGATTACGTAAAAGTTCAAAGGTTATTCCAATTTCCGAACGAGCTTGGTATTGCTCAATGAATATAATAATAATATACTTCCATATTAAAAAGAATATATATATAGATTAACGGCAGCATATTCTTAAACTCCTTTTCGCTAATACTAACGTAAAAAAGCTTAAAATTTTAAAGCTTAAATGCTATTTTTAAAGCTTTTAAAGCTTAAATGATTAAATTTTCGTTACTTTATTTGGTTTAATTATTATTAAAATATTGTAGCTATGCACTTTACATATAACAGCTATTTTTTTATAAAAATATACAATTTCTTTGATAATTATGTACATTTTAAGGTTAACGACAGACTTTTAAAAGAGAATTATTAAATTTTAATTTAAAAATGTTTAAGCTGTTCGTAGTAATTGCTATAAATAAAATCTCCGTTCAACTAATAACATATAAATTAAGGTATTAAATCAATTAACCGCGGTCGAATTAATGCGGCAAAATTTGACAGATGTCATCGCAATGTTGCCAGTTACAATGGCGATGATTTCCCGCGTCAATAGAGCGGACTACCGGCGTGTGCCGGACATCATTACACGTGACGCGCGTTGGAAATAACATTTAAATATTTTAAATAATTGGGACGTTGATTGACATACACCTGGTTACGACATTACGATTTATACGTCACGGACTTTTGTATGAACGCAATGAAATGAAAGCGCATAATTGATTAAATAATTTATCGGACAGAAATTCCTATTCTGTGCATTATCTACATGACCATGATAAAAAGTAGACTCTTAGTTTCTTTTTTTTTTTTCAATTTATGTATGAAGTATATCTTACAGAAGCAAACTTCAAATGAAAAATTAGATTTTATTAGATTTCTTTCCCGGTTTCGTAAAATCTGAAAATTGAATATAAATATCAATTTGATTCTAAATGAACAGGTGAAATAAATTTCTAATTGTACAAACATTACACATTTAGAAAATTGTTCGAATAATTGTCTTAACACTGAACGGAGTTTTGTTCAGTTACTGTCCAATACGTAAAATTATTTATTATAGTGTTTTTGTGGTGATTTAATTAAAAAAAAATTTTTTATTTAGATCAAATAACCGAATTGGTTAAAAATAAAACCTTTACTTTTACTATAAAATATAAATCGATTAAGTTCAATGATCTCATTCTATTGTCGAGAAGTCGACTACCTATCAATCAAAATAGGACTGTACATTTATAAGAATCTTTTAATAATTTAAATTTACCATTTCTTTCATAAACTTTTAATTAAAAAAATTATTTAATGCAAAAAGTTAGCATGGAGGTGCTGGGATTTGAACCCAGGACTTTCAGCATGCGAAGCAGACACTCTACCACTGAGTTACACCCCCAGTAAGGATTTCTCATAAAATATTGAATTGTATGGTAAGCTTATTGTATCAGAATCAATAAATTATACTTAAAAATGTGTGATAAATTGATAAAATATCACGCATTTATTAAAAAAAAATTTAAGTTTGTTGACAAAATAAATCGGATCATTATTTCAAAATTATTAGCAGTGCATACTTTTATCTAAAGTAATGAAACAACCGTATCGATTACAGTGAAATAATACGTAATAATTGTATTTTTCCACTGAAGCGTAGTACTTGAACTACGAACTACACAAATAAAAGTGCAGACTGAAAGTTAATTCGTTTCGTGCGCAAGATAATAGATGGCGCTGTTTACAACCACAGTTTGATATTAAAACTACAATCCCATTGCGTGTTATCAATGACTTTGTTTTTCCAGTTGCTTCCTTTTAATTAACTAGTGAAAATATTATTATCATGCCACCACTGTTAAATTTATATTTAACTGCCATTACAAATTCGACTTTAAGCTCGTGAATTAAAATATAAAATTGTAGGCGCAATCGTTTTGAAATATTTTGACGTTGTTTCAATATGAAACGTGTTTGGAAAACAGTACATTGTTTTAATGTTTTATCGGAAACGTATTATTAATAATAAAGTTACTATGTTACTTGTGATGGCCATACCGTAATACATGTATATATTTATTTTTTATCGGCAAGTTCGGCTCTCAGTCCAAGCACATATCTAAATCTCAATTTTACCTGATGTTAAGTGAAAATGTGGCCGTAGATTGTTAATCATACTTGCCCAGAATATAGACTAGTAAATCTAAGTATGAATCGATCTAGGTAGTAATTTTGTCGTAAAATCAATGATGAATTTCCCAATAAGTACAACTAATATTTACAACTAGATCAGAATCTAATTGAAGTAGATTTATTTATTTTCAATTATCTTCTAAACGAATTGTTTTTAAGGATTTAATTTAACGAAACTTTCCTTATGTCAATAGGAGTAGTGCGATGTCAAAAAGATTTTTTTTAGTATTGCCATAGATAATAATAAAATAACAATGTATTCACGAAACAAGTCGTTTGTAAATTGTATAACATCCAGCCTCGAACGCTGCGAGGGCGCTGGTGCGTGAAAATCACATAAAAATCATTATAAAACCCTTTTGTTAGCCACCCCCGTTGTTTCAACCCCCACATTACATTGAGGCGGCGATGTATAATTATTTGCGGTGAGTAGTGATTGACTGGAGGGATTGTCTTGTTAGCTGTTGTTCATACTCACTGGTCTCGGATTGTTGCCAACGTTAAAAAAATAATTCGCATTATGGAATAAAAATTTGGTAGCGCGTAACAGATCTTTCTTATAGGAGAGCAAAAAAAGTATTAATTACATTCAGGTAAGTATTCTGGCGGTAACGATATTATTTATTTAATAGATTATATTTATAGAGAAAATTATAATTGAAACAAATATTTTCTTGTGATGATTAACTTTAGGCTTATCAACTGTTAGTTCTCTAAATTTAATTTGATTATAATTTTTTTTCTACATTTACGAATTTCCATTTAAAAATATTAATTGTAATAGCTATTTTCTAAATGGATATTACAATTATAAAAATTGTATATACTTACAATATTTATTAGTTAAAACGTTTATTACACTTATCGCGCATTTTAACACTGACGTCCGCATGTTTTAGTAAAATTTTTATGAATTACTAGATAACAAAAAAAAAATAGGTTTAAAATATAATAGAAAACAAACGCTTAAGTCCTATATTATAATAAAAACGAAAGGCACAAAAATAGGAGTTTTTATCGGGTTTTGGCCTTAAAAACAGAGAAGGATTTGTTCATCTGTTACTTTTCGCTTTTAACAAAACGACATCACTGTGGTGTCGCCAGACGTCAGTGTTAATATAAAGAAACCGTCTGCCTATATTGGGGTTTCTTTCGTTGGCGATTAAAACATATTGTATAAAAATATATTTTAATAATGATATTGTAAATTCGTCTAGTTTTATTAAGAAGTCTTCTTGCATGAGAAGCTCGATGTTAGTGGGATCGTATTTTCGCACCTTTTTTTCTAATGGTTATGAGATAACACTTGGCCTCGATTTCGTTTGTTGTTAAGTGACAACTACGCCGTGGAATGTGGAGCGTGTTCGTCCGGAATACATCTGCCTCTCACGTGTACGACTGCCGGAATACAGCAATGCTGTTATGGCGACTGATTTACATTGAGGGGGGTAGCTAGCCGAATAACCCTACCACCATCCATATTCCACTACTCCTGTGGTACGGGAATCGAATCCGTGACCTCTGCGTTACAAGACAAGCTCTTAAACTATTGCGCCTCGATGGCAGTCTAATTTATAACTAAGCTATCACCGCATTAACCAAATTATAGAAAAACCTAATGAAATTATAGAATGAACAGGTTTGAATGTTGGCATGCATGCCTATGTTGGGTTTCTTCCGATGTTTAAGAGGAATTCGCGCGAAAATAGGCAATAGAAAGTAGACGGTGTGCACGCATCCTTATACAGTGAAGACAGTCGACATTGTTTTACTGGCCTAATAACATTTAAAACGGGCACAATATCGCACGACTATTAGGTAGGGGAGAGGACCGATATTTTGTTTGAAACTATTCTATATTTGTATAAAATTAAAAATGCAATGCTGCCAACATTGCCAACTTTGATGGTCTCCGTGGCGCGGTGGTTCACCGTTTGCCTCGTAACGCGAAAGTTCCGGATGTGCTTCCCGGGTCACGTTTGTAGTGGGTTTTGAATGGTGGTAGGGTTGTTCAAACCGTCTGGCTAAATACCACCCTCACTCTGCCGCCATGTGAGCTAGAGTAGTCTGAGCTAGCAAACTTGACCATCTACGGCAGTGTTTCCCAACCAATATGGTTCAGTGTCCCACTTTTGAGTAAAATTTTTTTTTAATGTTACCCCTCGATACATGCACTTTTTATCCTATGCTCTCCATTAACAAATGAAAACCAAGAAATGCAACGAATTATATTAGCTGATTTTTTGTAAAAGTTGCTGATTTACGCCTCACCTTTGGAAATACTGATCTACAGCGTAATTGTAACTTAACATCACGACATATTTGTGGCAATGAGTCTATAGGGTATAAAATTATATCTATAATCATAGATATCCTGTAATTTATTAACTACAGTTCGCATCACAATCGGGAAAACATAATGTGTTGCAATAAATTTCATTTTACGTAAACAGTTTCACGATAAGTAATACAATAAATAAATTAACATTAAAAAAAAACTGAAAGCCAATTACAAGTGAAAACAAATAAAGAAAAGATAATGATAGAGATTGACATAAGAGCATATGTGTATATAAAATGTAAACAAACAAAATAATACAGAAAAAAACGTTTTATCAATTTTAATTATTAGTTCATCGTTCATTGTTAATACTAATAATTAAAACAACATCGCAATTAAAAGTTCAACGGCTAAACATCATGAGCGATATGTTAAATTCCAGTCAATGTGTAAGTAATAGTGAGAGATATAAATAGAGGTTATAAATAGTAATATGTAAATGCGTTCAAGCTTATGTTTGTAACATACGGAGCAGGTAATGCGGCAACATTCGTACATTTCCCCAGGTTCGATTACTTCACGGTACGAAAGTCCGTGAACTGTGGGAAGCTTTTTGTTTTTCGTGCCGCGTTGGGAGCTACGATTTCAGTGGTTATTTCGCTTGACTATTGGCTAAAACTTGATAGGAATTTCACATGATGTTAAATGACAATTAGGCCGTAGATGTTGGAGTGTGCTCGCCGAGAACTCTGGCTTCTATTCTGGTATACAGCAATGCTTTTATTGTGGCAGATAGACTTCGAAGATTGTAGTTAGCCAAGCTAGTTCGATAAGACCGCCTCATCCAGACTCCACTAGTAATGTGAATCCACTATTGACCCCTGGGACCCCCGTGTCACTTGGCAAGTGGTAAATCATTGCACCACAGATGTAGTATTGCCAACCCTTTGATTTAAAACTTTACTATCTTCCGGTTTGTAGGTATTAAAACTTTTGTATCGCGATGTACGATCATACCTCGTTAGGTTCGATTTGGTGCTTTGTACATATTTCAACTAGTGCCATAAGAGGGCTTACCACTTAAATACGGATGAACTTTTTACCCGTAGCGTACGCTGTTTTTTGTATTACAAAATAAATGAACTAAGATTTTGCTTACTAATATATTATTGTTTAAATATTGATTGTATTCAATAACCATTCGAAGTGCGGGTAATTTAAAAGAGTATGGTATTAGATATTAAAAATATCTTTTATATATGGCTAAAATTGCAGATATAATTAAAACATAAAACAAACATTGTCGAACATATATAGAACGAGCTGGAAGTAATACAAAGAAAAGCAAGACAACTTATAAACTTGGGAATTCATAAATACAAATTTTGTACCGAGTTGTCGAATGCAATTCTTTGAGGATACCCGGATCCACGCGCCTGATCGGATCGTGCATCGCGAGTAGTCGGAGACGGCAACATGTAGGTCGACGTGAGAGCGAGAGAGACGGCGTTAAGATGACCAACGGCAGTTAGGGGTCAAGGGTGAACGCTCTCGGGTGAGATGTTAAAGTACTGGTTTCCGAATATACCGGCAGTGCGATGCGGCTATGCGACTTTGCCGGAGGCTGTGTGGTATCTATTTAGGTTGGTAACACTGAACGCTCTAGTGTGCCAGTAGCATTACTCAAACGTTCCATTTATTACCTACAGTAAGATTCTGTTTTTAGGAATTCTGGTGCACATATTCTTATTATTAAATCTTATAGGAAATCGAAATTTGAATGAATAGTTTCCAGAAATCGATGGCTCAATAAATTCTCACATTTCATCCGATGTCGTGCTGTCGGATCCATAACGTCTCCTGAGGATGCCACATGTGGTGGCGTAATATTTGCTATAAAAAAAAAACGAAAATGAGCAAATATTTTTTTTGTTTCATGATCGTTATGTTGGAAAATTATTTTATAAAATAAAGCATCGGGATGAGCAAGACCCATCTTTGCTTTTTATTTGATTTTAACTACCTTCGCGACGCAGTGCTTTACCACTGCTTTGTCACACGAATGTCCCGGTTTCGATGCCGAAGCGACATGTCAAAGTTTAAGTCTAATTCAAACTGGTTTGTTTAAAATAGGCTAACAATAGTATTTTTTCACATTAACTATAAAAAAATTATATACATGACTAGTGGATTTTAGATGATGGTATTTTCGAATCCGCCTGGCCGCATGATGCTACTGACAGACCTCAATGTCGACCCACCGCCATAACAGCGTTGCTGTACTTCGGCGGCCATACATGCGTGAGCTGAAGTATTCTAGACGAACATGCCGCCATCTACGGCTTTACTGTCACGAAACAGCCCGTGTACTTGAGGTCAAACGTTAACACATTGCTGACTTTAGAACTTGTTTTTCCGTCTTCTATACTGCTAATTTGTATTATAAATAATATTACTGTAATAATCAATATCAATTATTTATATCCACTAGAGGTACTATCTCCTAATAGTCTTGTTAGACTAACATATTCTAAGTAGTATATTAAATCCTGTTGGATTTGAATAGTTACCTAAAATTTGATCTAACCATAATAGATTTAATTTCTAATAAGCTTATACTTAGGATGTTATGATATGAAGGATCAAGTGTTTTTAGTTACTAGTACAATAAGCAGATTAAGAGCATTTTCATTATCTACACTTTTATAGTTGTTTTTTATTAGTTTATGTTATTTTAAATAGTTATTTGTACAGATAATAAAACTTGCGTCATAAATAACAGATACGATGATCTCAGAACGTATAAGTTTTTTTTTTTTATCAGTAATATTAATTTTCTTTATATTATGAATGTCTTTAACTTATAATTTATAATAATTTTATAAGTTCACTCCATTCATTCCGTAATTGAATATCAATATTTTAAATGTCGGAGTTGTGGTTATTTTATTATACATAACTATAATATAACTGTAACTTAGCGGAATTAGTGCATTGATTTTTTTTCTTATCATTCGTTAGCCTGTCTGGCACTTTGATAGTCAATCACCAAAAAACCACACACGACACAACAAAGGTTCCCGCGAGACGGTGATTGAAAAGATTTTTCTTATTCTGAATTATCTCAAAAGTAATATAATATTAAAAAAAGCTGTCTTTGAATTCGATTCGAGTTACATTTTGCTTGATAAAAAAAACAACGGAAGAAACACCTCGTGTGTTAAGATTTTTTTTTATGTAGATGTACATGTGCTCAGGCTGACCTTGCAGGCACGCCTCTGAATACAAAGAGGAAAATCGCGGACTGTTAGCAATGGATGAACCATTTAACTACTTAAGTTCGGTAATAAGGTAACAATACTTTGATGTTAGGCACGGTCCCTGGTCAGCTAGTGGGCAATAAGAATATGATGCTCGATGTATGCGGGAGTAGTTTTCGGGCGCATTAACGACTCAAGCGTACCGTGAAATTTGTTGTAAGCGATCCGAGATTAGTATAGGTTTACGATGCCTTGATTTATGGGGGCCGGGTGATCGGCGGAGCGCTGGCGGTGCTCGAAGCTGGAGAATGAAACGCAAATCGAAACGTGCACGGTACCAAAGGCTCGTTTAATTATTTTAACTGACAACAGAAAATAGATTATCAAAAAACTGGCTCATTTATGTACCGGATTCGTGAGCCCTGTGACGGATGAAGCCGTAAAAGTGAACCAGACTACGCAAGCATGAATTGGATTTAATAAAATAGGTTTTTAATACGATATCAATATGTTTTCTTGTTCCTTTACTATGTATCATATAACTTTACCGGATGATGTATATTCTATGTTACATTTTCTATTATGTTGAAGTTAGGCCTACCACAATTAGAAATAAATTCACCTTCGTGTTTAGAAAATAAAAAAAAATTATGATTTTGTATCTCTCAACTTCTATGATAACTTTGGGCGATATAATGATTGTCCTTTTTTTCGGGTTTTGAATACATATATGTAATATTTAAAGGTTGGACAATGAAAACTTTGATAAACTAATTTCGATGAAAAAGTTGAGAAAATATTACGAACGACTTAGACAGTTATTTATGAGTTAAGTACGAGACTTAGAGTTATTTACGAGTGAACCAAAGTCGTGAAGAGATACAGTATTAGATATTAAAAGAGTAAAATGTGTCATTGGTCTTCTTGAAAATTGACATATTTCGAAAAGTGCTGTCTCGTAAAACCTATTTTAGTTAATTTCTGTTTTAATGAGTTACTGAAAACCGGCGATACGCTCATCAGAACTATTCAATCCGTAAACTAATATTGTTATAATAAACAATGAAGCAATAAAAACCGCCTAAACAATAAAAAAAATAGTCTTGTGGTTTTAAAAGACAATTCACAAAGTCGCCCCTCGTGGAGAAACATACCGCAATCATATTCTATGAGCCACGTATTCGAAACTTAAACTATGCGGAGGGGACTTCCTCTTTCTTACTAGTTTCACCGTTTGCGAAAATCGTTACGGTATACTTTCGCTATGTAATACACACATTGCTTCTTTAGTATATGCGTTTGTTAATAAAATTCATACGCAACGGGAAATGTACGAGTTGGTATATGTAACTGGCAAAAACTCCTAAACTGTCCAATAGTTGGAATAAGTAAAAAAATTGATATTTTATTGCGTCCGGGGTCCACTTTTCTGGAGGTATTTTATTCTCTTTCCCTCGTTTTCCACGCATCCCATTGCGTTGTACAAAAATGACAATGCCGCTTCTGATAATTGCGAACAAGTGAAAGTGAATTCTGTTACGACGATTTAAGGTTTATGAATGTATTTTGTAAGCGTGAATTTGTGAATAGTTTTCGCGTTGCATACGTGTCGCAGTACGCACGGGCGGGCAATGTATCATTTGCTTTGAACAAATGGCGTACAGTATCTGTTGCAGCGGACTAATCTCGTCAGGAACAAACGACGGCGGGCCGACTCGACTATTGTCAATGTCAAAGGGAGCTTATATTAATTTACATTGAGTCTGATATAATTTCGCGACATAGCGATGTTTTTTTTATTGTTTTCATTACTCAAGTTACTTACTGGTTATTTTTTATATTGTCTGCGGGTTAATACTTGGTCTCGATTTCACGTTATGTTAAGTGAGTATATGGTTTTATTGATGGGCGCACGTCAAAAATACTTCAGGTTCTCACATGTATGACTGCCGGACAATTTTTTACAAATTTAACATTGAGGTTGGTAATTAGCCAGATATGGTTGGTAACATTATTACCATCAAGGTCCCATTACTCATATGACCAGAGTCGAGCACGGGACTTCCGTGCTACAAGACAAACGTTAATCCACTGCTACATAGAGGTGAGGTAAAATATGTTACAATTATCGTCTATTTATATGCCTGCTTTGCAAAAGTAGTAGATGCTTCGTTACTTCTGCGATTGTTTTTGCAAATCAATTGAATATAAACATTAATTTCATATATATGCTTGATATATTATACATTTAGTAGATACACTAATAATGTTATATGTTATTTCTGTATGTACTAAATAATAGCTACGAGATTTGCTAAAGTCGTGTCTCTCGAAAGCACAAAAAAGAACATGTCTCAGAGTTACTGACCTTTCCCACGATCTATCACTAGCTAAATATGTTTGCACAATTAATCCGTCATATATATCTTGTTCCCATTCATCCACGTTCGATATATTTTCAATAACCCACGCGGCGAGTTAAAAGACTTGACCCCAAAAATTTGAAATAATAACGCAAACCGTGTTTGGACTTAGGAAACAATCGACAAAAGACCTTTGTACGCAACCACTATCTTTACAACTGTTAAGGAAAGTCGAAAACATTCAATTATGCATCTTATTACTATTGGAACTGGAATCATGCGGTAGCGATCGGCTGTTTTTAAATATTGGTATACTTGACAATATTTTAAAACATTTCCAATAGTCTCTGGAACAATATCGTGGGAATAGGGAAGTAAGAAATGTTTATTACGATTTTAGAAGTTTTATATTGACCGCAGGCCTTGTCGGTTACATTATAACACGCTATTTAAAGTGCTATTGATGGCATGTAGAGGGTGTTAGAAATCTTGAGGTCTTCTTGATTGTGTACAATGAATGATACATTCCAGGATTTATAGTTAAATACTATATAGAAGTATATTCTTGAAATATGATGACGCTGGTTCCTGTAATATAGATTTAAACGTTAAATGTAATTTTTCAAACGGGATGGGATATGATATATTTTTACATCCAATTGTCCCTCCAAATTACAAGATTATCATCATATCACAAACCACGAATACCCGTTAAAATGTAGAAAAAAGTAGACGAGTTCTTAAATTAATAAATGTAGGAACTCAATAAATAATTTTACAGTTAATAAGTTATTGTAATCCATTTAAAATAAAATCTTTCTTTTCATTGAAAAATTATAGTCTTGTGTAATGTTATGCTTTTATCTTTCTAAACATTTGTTATTCCTTTAGTTTTGCATTTTAAATGGATGTACTTAATTATTATTTATACAATTTACTAGCGGCTTGCTGAATGAAATAATTAGCGATGTGGCAGGAGAAGAAACTTTGTAAATAACTCTCCGAACACAAATGCATCGTTTTAAAATTTGGCTGTAAGCTTCATTAATGGTGAAGGGGAATTGTTAATTGTATAGGAAATTATAATGTCTATAAATAAATAAATTGAAATCATGTCTTTGGGTACATTTTGTTACGTATCGCTTTGCATGAATTCTAAAATTTCTCTTTAATCTATCGAGTCGAAATTACGTCACGTCTCGATTATAAATTTGTTTTTAAAACATTGAAACTGAATCTATAATACAATCATTTCTTATTTAGCCTTTGAAATTTATTTTATATTTATTAACACATTGTTGTAGGGACACAAATAAGCATATTTCGCACATCAAAAGTTCGAAATTCAATAATTAAATAAAAAATAAAAACCATTTTAAATTTTTAATGATGTTTCGTTATAATAAAAGCCATTTCAAGTCAAGCACATTTTTAATAAATAAATAATAATGCCCGGTGCATAATAATACGCCCGACCACAATATGTTAATAATAATAATTAAATAATTGAAAGCAAGTGTCAAGATTGGTTAGTGACGTATAGTGCGCGGGCGCCGGCTGAGATTCTCGTGGTATCATTGTTTACTCGGTAAGGACGTTAGTGATATATCGCTGTAAACATGACTTACCGGCATTGTGATACATTGTATGATATTTAAGTTACTATTTAAGTATCTATTTGTTTCTACTCTCATTTTTATAATCATATTTTCCAATCGCACCGCACATCTTTTAACTGCTTTACTTTAAACCTTCCACGGGCGCGCTGTACACGTACGAGTATATGTTATCACAGAAAACGTAGACATTAACAAAATCCCGAGAAGACTCTGTTGATAGCATATATAAAAATTTAATTCGATCAATTAATTGGTGTATCTTATTATAGGCTTACATGTTTCATTCTTGTATTACTTTTTTATTATTTGTCATTGTAGCGGAAGGAGAAATTTAATAATCTGTGATAATTTCAACTTTCTATCCATTATATTACCAGTGATGAGTTAGAATCAAGTGACAGACGGACTAACAGAAAGTCGGACGACGGATGGACGGCTTAATTTCCTGTAAATAAATTCCGCTTGTCACGCTTTGGGTGGGGAAATTAGTTAGATGAAAACATTCATATTCGTTTCATATCACCTTTAAAAATGAATACCGAGTAATTACTCAGACGTTAGGGCCGCAAAATGTTGCGAGGTGACTTCGGGCCGTTCGCCAGCGGTGCAGGGCTGGGGGAGCAGCCTGGAGTCGTCGATGGCAATCGCGTGACGCGGCCCGCGCCTTTCATTACCTCTCTCCCCCTTAACCCCTCACCCTCCTCAGCTACCACCGCGGGCCCCCGTTCGGGCAACAAAACCAGCGCGCCCTTTGTCTCTTAGCTATCCAGCGGTGGTCGGTCTACTCGCACTGCTGATGCCGTATTGAAACTTTTTTTTTGCTATTGCGATTTAACCTCAATGACTAATGTATCCATAGAAAATTGAGCATGCTTGCCCACAATACTCTGGGTCTCACATGTGTGACTATCGGAACATAGAAATGCTGTTATGGCGGCAGGATTAGGGAGGAGGCGATTTCGAAATAACTCTCCATCCAGACTAAGTGGCGGAAGCACCGCACAAGCCGAAAAGCCCGGCTTACTCCATTTAAGCAATAATGTATACTAAAATTGGTCAATTATAATTGGTACAAAGTCTTCAATCGACCTCAAAGACAAGGGAAAAAACCTCGCCTCGACAACTTATGTTATAAATTAAAAAAATTACTACAAAACATAACAATACTGGAATTTGGCAATGAGATCGTAGAGGAAGGTTTAAACTGATTCCATCAGACATATACGTGGGATCGAGAGTCTTAAGAACATCTGGAATGTTCTTTCTTAATTGAAATGTCACTAGTGAATAAATATAAAATGCGGTACGAATGAGGCGACGTTAACGCGAACGAATTCAGATGAAAATAAAGTTTTCCCCGCGATTAGGAAGGAGTTCAAAGTAAGAGTTTTGTCATCGAGCTATTGTGCCGTGATGGGTTCTTTAATAACTTGCGTTTTGTCCCGTGCCGCGATCTCTACCGCAACGTATAATGTCTGCCGCATGGTTTAATATCAATAATTTTCATTACAAATTATATTCTTTTACGTACAAACTTATTTAACCCTTGGCACTCGAGTCACCTGTCACTTACCACGTTAACTTTTTTGTTGGATGGGGGGGGCATCCTTCTGAAGATACTCTGCTTCTGGGGGACAAGTCAGGGTTATAAGGTATTAAGGTATAAAACCCCAACGTTGGTCAGAATCGGTGCGTAATGAGTAAGACCTCCTACGGAACGCACTAACGCACGCTATCTAACGCCACATTTCAAAATATGGGTGTTGATCAGCACAAGAATCATCTATCGTCTGCAGTGTTAGAATATAAAAAATTATAAGACAACTTGTGTATATAATTATGTAACGTTTCACGTAGAATTTCGAATACGATTTGTCTGCGTGAAACTATACTCGAGTGCAAACGGTTAATACTAGGTTTCCAGAACACGTCATTTTACAATCAAAGGGAGTAATTATCAATTAAGAAATAATGGAGTTAGGACATTCGACAAAGATACATTTGTTGAATTCATAACACGCCTCTTTTGTTTCGGATAGGGCTTCTAACCAATAGGTGGAAATGTATGTATTTGTTTTTACCCATCCTGCGGTCAAAGGTATACATGTATTTAACTAGCGGTAAATTTGCGCGATGCAAGTACGATGTCCGGGGAAGCGAGGGGGAGAGGGGGGGGGGTGACATTTAATTAATGCGCGAAAAAGCCATCTGATTGATCACGTCCGAAGCAACCTTAATTAATGGCTTTTGTTTGTACCGATATATTCCAGACAGCCTATGGACAGCGTAACTTTGAAGGTGTCATATGATTTTATAACTTTGTACCATCTACACATAGTGGTTTCACATGTTCAACTATTCATTGACAAATAAAATTTCTATGGAATTAATTAATTTATGTATCTACCTATGACATTTTAGGTCGTAAAAAATTCTCCGAATATTTTTGCTTTTAATAAAAGTAACACAAACGACTGTTGTCATCGTTATAAGAAAAACAGCGCTTTAAAAAGGTCATATCGAAGCTGGTATTAAACTTGCGATACATTAGCGTGATAATTTCATATTACACACTTTACTTTTTAATATATATATATATATATATA
>DWQX01000832.1:0-35390 GCA_018245475.1 Pharmacophagus antenor
ATATATATATATATACTACTCAAAACAAAATAACGGCCACTAGTTTATTTACATTTCAGTGCACATTAGTAAACTGAAAGCAACTGATAAGTAGAATTAAATTGATATTACGAATTCTTTGGTGTTTAATCTCTTTTATGCTGGTGTTCGTGTTCCTAATTTGAAATGTATTGGCCATCACTTTAAGAAAAAAAATAATTAGATGTAATACTTGTTTTTCGTCGACTGTCTTCTTAACTTGTTTCGGTTATTTTAGGAAAAAAGTTTTACTTTTTCAATTTTAATTGATTCATTTATCATCTCGCTTTAATCATGCCACCAGTACGAAGGCACATGGATACAATTACAACAACCAGAGCCTTAACTATGATTCAAGAAGGATGTTCTCAGCGTTAGGTGGGTTTGCAGTTAGGTTTTTCTCGAAGAGCTGTCCCAAATGTATGGAATCGCTTCCAAGAGACCGGCAGTGTTGCCATAAGACCCGGTTCAGGTAGAGTTTGTGTAACAACGGCGGACGAGAATCGGTACGTCCAACTAAGTGTTCGTCGTGATCGTACAGTAATGGCCGTAAGTTACAACACCACCTACAGCTGACAACGGGATTGTCAAAAGACCAGCAAATGTCAAAACGACGAGTTGTTCGAATTCCTCTAACCAGGGTTCAACGTGCAAACCGTTTAAGATTCTCCCGAAAGTATTTGAGTTGGTGGAATAATCAGTGGGGCAAGGTGCTTTTTACAGACAAGTGCAAAGTCAATTTTTTATAAATTATAATATTTTTTAAAAAAAATGATGATCGGCGTGTTAGGGTGTGGAGACGACGAGGTGAGCGGTTTTCGGAGTCCTGCATCCACGAAATTGACCGTTTCAGTGGTCCCAACGTAATGGTTAAGGGTGAGTTTACACGGTAAAATAAAACCAAGCTCACCATTTTCATTGCGGATACCGTAAGTGCATAACGTTACATCGAGGACGTCATCAGGCCTCATGTGATCCCATTTACACAGCGAGTGGGGTCTGGATTCATCCCGATACATGACAATGCCTGTGCACACACAGCTCGATCGACCTAAACTGTCATAGAAGGGTCTCATATTGAGGTATTATCATGGCCAGCTAACAGTCCGGATTTAAATCCAATCGAGCAGATGTGGGACCAATTACAACGAAGAGTTAAGAGAGAATAAGCGAGGGGTCTACAACCAACAGCGGCTGATTGACGCTTTAAAACGTGCCTGGGAGGAGTTTCCAGATGAAAACGTGAGGAATTTGATCCAGAGTATGCATACCAGGCTTCAGGAGTGTATTACTAAGGTAGGATGACATACTCGTTACTAAAAAGAAGAAACAAGTGACAAGAAAAGTATATAATCTTTTCGGTGATTTCTTTTGTTCATGTTTTCCGTTCAAAATGGCCACTATCATTATGAACATATTTCAACAATTCATGATTATTATTTTAAACAATTGTTAGCCTATATTATTACCAATAACATTATTTTGTAGTTACAAAAGTTAAATAATATGTAGCTTTATTGTTTTCGTGGTACAGAAAAAAATCTTAGTGGCCCTTACTTTCTTTTTAGTATATATATATATATATATGTGTGTGTGTGTATCGATTAACTTATTCCACTATTCAATTCCGTTTTCCGAAACCCTTGTCCTGCATTTAATACTTCATGAAAAGGTGAGTAAAAAAATTAGTGTAGTGTATCCATGTACAATAGTAGTTTTTTTTTTATTAATAACAAAATAAAAAAGTATATCACCAGTATTGATATGGTGAGATGAGTTGTTGATAGCAGAGACGTCGTCAGTAGCGTGTATTCGCGGCCGCGAAATGTTACTGGACATCTCCTCGCCCGATATATTATCCGCAGAAGAAGCTTGCTCCGTTGATGCTACTGACATCTGTAAAAAAATTGATATTTTAGGTACTTATTGAATATCAAGTTCATAAGTTTAATTATTGTTTTTAACATAAAATTTATAGACTTAATGGATTAAACATTACTTCAGTCTGCTGAGGTCTTTAGAAATGTCTTTAGAATTATAAGGTAATTACTTGGTGATCGACGGCGGTGGCATCGGGTAAGCTGGGCGTGGAATGACTCTTGCGTCCAGTGCGTGACTCGCTCGCTCCCGCGCCGCCTGTCGCGCCCGTATTCCCACTGCCGCTGCTAACTATCCTTAAATCAAACTTGCCTTCGGCACCCATGCGATATGAATTGCGGCGCCCGTAGTCCCACCTTGGACACATTTATTAGAATTAGAATTGTTTATTCTGTTTTGTTAATAAATTATAATACATGAAAAATGTTCTATGTGAAAAAAATATAATAATATACAAAATATACACATCATTTTAAGTAAATAACCAACCTCACATCGACCCATCCATTGTGCAAATCAGAAGTGACTGTGCCCACTGATGGGTGCGGTCCGTCTTGGTCGCGCCATTTCCAGTCAGGTCCGCGCAGGACTCGTGCCCCAACGCAAAGCCCACGTGTGCCACGAGACCAACGACGCGAGCGGGCGCCACCACATGACACGGCCGTGCCAGTGCCCGCACCTGCACTCGAACCCCCCATGCACTGCCTCGGCGGAGTCTCCACTACGCTCACAACCTTGGTACACAAATATACCTTTATTTATTGATTACCATGTAACTAATCATACCATTTATTCTAATTTCAAAGAAATTTGAGGTCCTTTTTTTCCTCTCACTCAATCTAAAACTATTTTAGTAGAACGCACGCAAAAGTTTAAGAGTCCACAGAATTAGGTACTACGAGGCATGACTTTTAAGTTTTGTCGTTAAGAAAATAACATAACTATAATCTTAAAGTATTATTTATTGTCTTTCAAAGTATTTACCTCGAAATTTTAAATATTTTTCCATTTGCACGAACCATTTATTAAAGCACTTATTCCACTCCAAAGTTGGTATGTCCAAAATGGCCGACTTGAAAGCGTCGACTGCTTCTTCACCGAATCTTTGCCCACGAAGAGTTTTCTTAATTTTAGGACACGTAAAGAAATCGTTAGGGCTTAGGTCAGGACTGTGAAGGGAATAATCAAAATTTTCTACGTTTTCCTGCTTCAAATAATCAATTGTTTTAACAGCCGTATGTGAGCTTGCGTTGTCATGGTGTAGAATGATGCATCGCTTTGTGTTAGATTTCCGAAATTCGGCGAAGACTTGTGGAAAACAATCTGTGGTATACCACTCTACATTAACCGTTCTACAATCTTCAAGCGCAAATGTTGCAACAGTCTCAAGTTTTTTTGGATGGTTGTCCCTGAGATCCCTATCAATGCCTCTATCTCCCGATATGTCTCACATGACAATATTTTCTGTAAAGACGGATTTTGGTCGTCCTTCACGAGATTTGTCATTAATACTAGTATTTGTACGCTGGACTTCTAAATACCAGCGTTCGACAGTCCGTAGACGTGGGGCTTCATCATAAAATACAGATCTTAACTCCTCGAAACATTAAGTCCGAGTTAGGCCTCTGGAAAGTTGTAAAAAATTATAGCACGAACGTTTTTCTTATAGACATTCATTTTTGTGCGCGACCTGACAAATTCATAACAACGCTGTAACTAAATATAGTTACATTAATCCTAATTTTTTTAGTTGTTTTGCTACTCTAAATGCAAACAAATTTAGAACATGAGCAATCCTAAATTCAAAATTACCGGGAAATATATAAAACGACAGAACTTAAAAGGCATGCCTAGTACTACGAAAGAACGTCTTTAGCACAGTTTTACTTTATATAGAGATAAGGAGATAAAATTATCGGGGAGTTTGTATCTCAATAATTTCAGCACTAACTTATTACCTTGCCATAAACTTCCAAACCGGAGAGTGAGAGGTAATGGCTCTGTCCGCTAGCATTCTTTCCGTTTTGCTGCACGCGTAAAAAGCGATACGCAGCGTCGGCGCGCAGCCGCCATGTGGCCGTGCTGCCCGGCTCCTGCAGCGCCTGCTCATCGCTGTGCGCCGCCAGCGTGCTCCACGTCAAACCATCGATAGACATCTAAATTGCACACATTTCATTACTATATATAAAAAAAATATGTATATGAATAAAAAGAAATACAAGATATATAGAGAAAGGAAATTTTGATTTTCACGTGGTTTTCCAATTTAACTATTACAGTTTACTCTTGAGCATATTTACTTAAACTCTATTTTACCACAAAGACATTAAAATTCGGTGCCAATTTCACAGAAAACTTACTTGGAACAGCCAATTTCTAAGCGCCGAACGTCCATATCCTCGTGCATGGCGAAGTGTGTATGCTGATGGCACAACGTGTAACCCGAGATCCACGGCTATGAATGCCCTCCTGTCATCATTCGTGTGGACATTTAATGGCTCCGGGGACCGCGAAAGGGCATCTTCAGCGCGGCCATAAGGCAATTGACGACCATCGGATGACCAAACACTCACTAATCCATGAGCACCAGGATTCACCCATTCGCAGGTGCGGGCGTTGCTGCCAATGAAGTACAATACTCCATTTTCGTCGAAATCATGCTAAAACGTCATTATAAAGAATTAAATCGATTAAATTACTGCATGCTGGCCGTTTCATAAACACTAGAGATGGGGAAAATCACTTCAAGTAACACTGGTTTACTGCAGCGATAACTAAAGATCAGTAATCTTATAAAAATTGTTAACCATCAAATTTACTCTATAAATGAGCATATACATTTAAATTAAACTCCAATTTTATATCACTTTTAATTTAAATTCACGATTTAAAGTTAAAATGAGTCAGGGAAAAAGAGAACAAATATAGTACATGAAAATATGTATAACTTACGTCATAAGTGAAAGTGATGGGTGCCTCCGCTTTTATCTTCTGCACGAATGTGAAAGTGGAGCGATCCAAATCGTACCACTGCCTCGCGACAGACTTAGAGAGAAACCGCTCGAGTTGGCGTACCGTAGTGAGCGCTTCTACTTTCAGATTGCGAGCCGCATTATTACCGTTGTTCATTCCGCTCTCCTCTGTTGAATCTTCGCTTGCACGCTCGACCCGTAGTCTATACATATGTACGAAAAATGGAAATAACATAACGATAAAAAAATTGAAAACGCGTGCAATAAACAGCAACTCTTACTAACGAACCTTATACGTTTAGCGAGCTGGTGCAGTGAGCCGGACGCCGGCGGGGGCACGTCCGCGGCAGGCGCGAGCACAGGCAGCCTTTCTACACTCTCCAGCACGCCCACTAGTCGAGCTGCCAATGCAGCGCCAGCGCGACACTCCGACCTCGTAACCCAATCGCGTACGATGCGTTCGCGCTCGGATAGTTGGCCTGCTGAATCTACAGATGAGAGTAAACAAATCCTAAAGAAATGTTTTATACTTGACGATTCGATATTAATGTTAAATAGATTATATTATTTACAACTGTAAACTTATACGGAAAATCTTCATATTCGGTTGAAAATATCCTATAAATCTAAAAATAATTAAATTAATAGACAGACTTACCATTCGGCTGCGGCGACAACACCTGCAGTAACGACGGTGCAAGCCCTGACGATTGAAACTCGTATGCTGAGAGAAGTTCATCGCCGCAAAGAAGATCAGTTAATTGATCCAAAGAGTCTTTTAATTCCTGTTGCCAGTCACCTAAATACACGAATATACAATTTTAATATATAAACTTAATTTCATTACGAACTTAAAATAATTTCCATATCACAATTACACCAATTTTTCGTTATGAACTACCGTGCTGATTCGATAACAAGAAAAAAGAATAGAAAATATCATTATAAAATGAAAATTTATAGTAGTCTATTACAAAAGGAAGTATGCAAAACTCAGAAAATAAATTACAGCAATATAGTATAATAACACTATTAATGCTATCTTTAATACTAACTATTAAAACGAAATAGTAAAAAAATATATAAAGCTGCAAATTTTTAGGATCCTATATTACTGAAGAAACCTTTAATATCAATAGAACAATGGTACATCTTGACTTCTAGTTTTGTTTTCACACACTTTACGGTTAAAATTGTGTAGGGGAAAAGGATTATGAAAATTCTAAACTAACCATTTGGATGCGAAGCGAGATACTGCAGACGCGCAAGAAGGGTGCGTAGACGAGCGACAGGGGGACGTGGTTGCCGTGTGGCTGCGCTGGATAGATGCCGTGCGTACAGAGCGCGCGCTCGCTCTGCTACCTAGACCAGCAAACCATCTCAATATACATTTGTATGAAAATACTGAAACATGTTTTTATGCGACGGAAAGGTACCGCATAGCATATAAAATGGCAAGTAGGATATGAGAATCACGAAATAAATAGGAATTAATTTCTTGAACCACCACAAATTCATTTCGGCCAGTTGTTGCTTTGAGCAACAGTGCACTCATACTACTTTCGTGGTCGAATTAGTAGGAATACTTTGCAACGTTTTTTTAACGATTTTTTAGTATTTGGCTTAAATAATTAATATAGTTTACGCGGAATAAATTAGTTACTCGATCAAAAACTACCATATTAACTATATTAACACAAAATGTTAATAACTACGAGGAATGTTCGTTGAATAGTGAGAATGACTAAGATGCAGTTATCTTTTATGAAATGCTATTTTATTTTTTAAGGTAATCACCTTTAAGGAGTAAACACTTGGCATATCTTTTTTTCTAAACATTCAAAAAACAAATTCCTTTTCGAAAAAGCCTTCTACTACTCTCTTAAAAAATCATGTACAGCAGCGTTCACTGCGTCATCATCACCAAATTTCTAACCTCTTAAGGGATTCTTTAGCCATAGAAAAAGATAAAAATCACTAGGAGCGAAGTCCAGTAAATACGCTGGGTGCTCCATCAATTCAAGGCAGGCATCTTTAATGGCAGGCATCGCAACTTTGGATTTGTACGCGGGGGCGTTATCTTGATAAAACAAAACATCTTTGCTAGTTGTCCACGCCATTTGTCGCGTATTTCATCACACATTTTTTTTATTTGTTCTGTATATAAAAACCCCATAAAAGTGGCTCTATGGCTGAGGTATTCGATCATTACTACTCCTTGGCTATCCCAGAAAAGAGAGTTCATAATCTTGCCGGCGGACGGAATTGCCGTTGTGAAATTCTTAGCCTGGCTTGTTTCTGTGCGTCCGTAAGCATTCTAGGCACCCAGCGCGCTGACACTTTTTTTTTGTCCAAATAGTCCTGTATAATAATACAGACACTCCCTATCGAAATCTTTATTTCATCAGCTATAAAACGAACAGTAACACGACGATTGGTTAAAATATTTTTATAACTTTTTAATCCTTTGTTCAGTTACTGCTGTCATAGAGCTTCCCGAGCGTAAGTCGTCATTGGTGGAAGTTCTTCCCCGCTTAAACTCTGCACACCAACGTGCAATTCTAGAATATGGAGAAGCATTAACACCTAATGTTTCCCGCAACTATTGATTTATCTGCTCCGTACTGAAACTTTTCATGCACAAGTATTTAATTACCACGAGAACTTCAATTTTCTCCATTTTCGCGAACACGTTCCGAAACGAAACAAACAAATGACTACATTAAAAAAAACAAATGAAAATCGAAAAGTTTTTGCTTTATTAGTATTACAGATATCTGAGCTATGCCTGCCAATATTTATATTTTTCCTCACCAAGAAGTATATATATAATTCTCATTACTTAATGATCACCCTTCGTAAATTGAAATTGCAAATCTGATTGTTTCAAAATATATCAAGTATAGAATATTGACCTGTGTTTTTTGGGCTTCAGTTTTTGCTGAGAATCGAGGTCGATTCTGGCTCGTATTTCCATTGTTTACCACTACTGGTCTTCGATCCACCCAGCCGCTAGATAATTCTGGACCTAGTGACATGTAATAAGAAATATTAAACATTAATTGCTATATGAAAGTTATTGACATTATTGAAAGAAAAATCTTACCTAAAAATGTTTCCGCAGTAAAAGAGTGTTTTGTTCCTCTATTTGACTCAAAAATAAATCCAGGCAAGTCTTCCCGAAGTATTGTTGTCTGTTGCTGGCCGTCAGTGTTATGAATAAGTAACTCTTTTTCTCTAAAAATCAGTCAAGTGTTAGTAAATAAGTCCCCTTATTTATTATTTATAATAAATATTAAAATACATACTTTTTACATGAGAGTGTCCAATTCCCTAGAATCAGTTTAGTAGGTCCCGGTTTTGAAAGAATAGGCTGTGGTATTGAATTTTTGACCGATGCTCTAGCTCTTTGTAACTTATCAATAAATTCTCCTCGATTCTCTACAAAAGTAACAACAGCAAATACAAAAATTATAAAAAAATCTGATACTAAGTAATGATGTTTGAAACGAATTTTATGGTTAATAATATTGAAATGGACCAAATTTGTATTTTAAATTTGCACAAATGTATCTTAGAGATTTACAATATATGGAAAAAAATTGTTCCCTGAATTATCCATTCTAATAAAACTAAAATAAAGTGAGGATTATAGAAAAAGAAATGAAACTTCATGGCTTATTCATTTTGGGAATTAGTCAAATACGCTTAAAAGGAAAGGGTCATTTTATTACTTTAATGAGTAATCCCATGTATTTCTCAGGGAATTAGAAAGCAGAAATGGAGTTGCTATCATCTTACCTGCTTTTTACACCAGATTTGTTCTCGGTTACAGTGCAGTTTTCGATTGTATCATAACTTTAAAATTAAATACAAAATCATATATACTTAATATTATATAAATTTATGACCCTACTGCACTGGCATCTGACATCAAAACCTTTTATGATAGTATTACTACAGTATTACACAATGTACCAAATAAAGAAATGACCATAGTTATCGGAACTTGGAATGCCAAAATAGGAAAGGTTATAGTTGTGGAGCAGACTAAAGTTAAATAGGGCGATTTATCTTGTATTAAGTAAAACGAACGCGGGGCGAAACTACAGGATTACTGTATTCAAAAAAAATTTACAATTATGAACTCCTTTTTTTATACAATATCTTCGTAAACTGTACACTTTGAGATCTCCAGACGATAGACACAGGAATAAAATTGATTACATCCTTATCAATACATGATACAGATCCTCTAAAGGTTAAAACCAATCCGAGTGCGGAATGTGGATCTGATCATATACTGCTGGTAGCCAGTTGGCCTTACGATTGAAAAAAACTTTTAAAACTGCCAAGAATTTTAGATACAGCTGAAATATACTTCTAGAAAGATACTTTAGAAGAAAATCTGAAGAAATTTGTGCATGCTAGCAACAGGATACCTAATTGTATTTGGCAGCATTTTAAAACGCCACTTGTGAGTACATTTAGAGTTTATTAAAAAAAACAAAAGCCGTACTGAAATTCACAATATGTTGATTTCAAATACAACATGGAATCTAATTCAAAAACGCAGACTTAAAAGCTGGAATAAAAACTTTAGAGAATAAAATCACAAATGCTGGATTAAAAACTTAAATTCAAAAAACTTGACGTAATGATATATGATAGATTTGAAACTGCGATTAAAAGACATTCCGTGTTATATCAGACGGGTGATTTATTTAGTAGTGTTCGCATCCTGTCGAAAGAATTTAAGCGCAAATCATAGGTAGTCGAGGATGCTGATGGAACTTCCATATGTAATCGAGACAAAGTCAGAAAGATGGCGCATCAGTTGCGAATCACTATACCAGGAACACGACAACCAAACAACACCCTCATTCAAGTGGAATAAGACCGAACCCGAACCTTCTATATTAAAATCAGAAATCTAGACTGCTCTAGCGTCTCTAAAAAATCGGAAAGCTCGGGGATGTGATCAAATAGCTGCAGATATTTTGAAAGACCTCAGTGAAATAAGTGTTGAAGTACTCCACAAACTATGCCAAAAAATCTGGCAAACCTGCAGTAGCCAAACGATTGGAAAAAATTTATAATTCTACCGCTACACAAAATGCAAAAATTACCGCACGTTACCCATAATATCTCATACTTGTAAGGTCATCTTGCATGTCATAAACCAGCAGCTGAAAATTCTCTTAGTTGGCAGATCACAACACGAACATCACGAACAAGCAGGATTTGTAAAAGGCAGAAGTACCCGTGAAAAAATTTTAAACATCCGTTAATTCGTAGAAAAATGCTACGAGTTTGATACACCTACAGTACTTTGTTCTGTGGATAACAGTCTTCGATAGTGTTAACTGGAAACAGTTGTTGAGAGTACTTAAGAAACTTGGCGTAACGAAATCATCTGATATTTCTGCTACAGTCACTTTATAACAGTTAGTAAGGAATAGAATTCAATGGTCCATCATGTAATCAATTCATATTTCTTCAATGGCAATCACCATGAATATATAAAGCGTCTGATTGTTGCTGATTGGGATGGCGGAATCAGTATTGGTGGTGTTAAATTAAGGAATTTAAGGTATGCTAATGATACCACCTACATAGCAGCGAGTGAGCATGAAATGGCATATTTTCTCCGTAAATTGGAGGTGTTGAGTAGTGAGATAGGACTCTTAAATGATCGCTCCAAGACAAAATGAATGATCATAGACCGTTAGCGAATTGGAGTTCACTGGATTACGGAAGATTGTAGACGATTTCATTTATCTACAGCCCCACATTAGCAATAAGGGTAGATAAGAAGCATAAATTAAACGTCGAATAAAGAGTGCAGTTATCAAAAATATGGAAAGATAGAAACATCTCATTGTGGACTAAATCGAACCTTCTACGCACCCTGAACTGTTCAATATCTCTTTACGATGTGAAGACTTGGACAGTGAAGGTAGCTGATCGTAAATGAACAGATTCTTTTGAAATTTGGTGCTGGAGATGGGTGCTCAACCTATCCTGGACAGATTATAGGTCCAACGTCTCTATTTTAAAAAATACGGCCCTCAACTATCTGTCTTAAACAGACACTTGAATTTTTTGGTTACATTGCTAGAAAAAAAGGTAGTCATTTGCAGAAGCTCGTCATTAATGACATGATGGTAAGAGCATGCCGCTTGGACGTAGCCCTCGACATTAGATCGACTAGGTGAGAGAGACTGTAGACTCACCCATATACAAACCCAAACAAAAGGCAGAAAATTGCATTGCATCATTGCAGACAGGATATTGCATTGGAGTGACGGCCCTCAGCATTGAGGAAACGAGGTAAAGAGAGATTACACTAACAAAGAGTAATTTTTGTTACACCATAATCAAACGAGGGAATATATATTGGTGAAGAAAGTTTTTTCAACATTTATCTTAATGCCAGACTAAAAATTAACTAATTTTTCATGATTCATGGGTTTTCTATTGTATTTTAGGTTAAAAATTAACAAAAAAATAATAAATACATAAATTAATTAATGCACGAATCATAATATAAAATGAAAAATAAGCTAATGTTTTTAAATTAACATTCAATTAAATAAATAATGGCTAAACAGTAATTTTTAAGAAATACATGCAAAAAGTTCTGATCACCCGTATTGTCAGTCTGGTGCTCGGGACTACCACTGGAGTACATGGTGGCGAGTTTTCCGTCGAGCAGGAATCGGAACCACCCGTTGCTGCCGGTGCTGAGCTCGAGTGCGGCCGCGTCGCTCCACGCGTACAGTGCGTCCCGGCCCCGGCATAACGACCACTCCCCCCAACTGTACGCCACGCCGTTGGACAAGCTTGATGCATCCTCCCCAGTTCCTGCAATAATAATAATTATTAACGAAGTTATAGTTTACAAGTTCATTTTAGGATAAACGAAAACCATCTATGAATACAAATATCCTATCATCAATATTTTTTGGTTCAATCAAATCACTTATGAGTTAAAAACAAAAATGATGAACAACTGAATAATAAATCTTGTCTAAATAGCCACCGTGTCGATTTTTTTTAATTAATATAGTACCAGTGACGAAACATTAACTAGCTAAAAGAAAATAACATTAAAAGCATAAGCAGACAAGGACAATAAGTATAGCGCTTACCTGCAGCAATGACTGTTTCACCGTCGGGAGATAACTGATGTGCCAGTACGGCCGCCAAAGACTCTACTTTACTGAATACACCAAGACGAGCAAACTGCTCCAAATAAATATCAGCCGCTTTCAGCATCAGCTCTTCCGCGATTCCCAGCACAATTAGGTGCCCATCATCGTCATCCTGCAGAAAGAAATTACAATAATACATTACAATATGCCTTACAAACGAGATTTGAATTGATTATAAAAAAAAACAATAATTCAAAATGTATCTTTTTTTTTTCATATCCTAAAGAGATTTTCTACTAAATTTAAAATATTGAATATTTTTGTTTCAACAATAAACTCAAATCAACCCGCAAAGAATTGAAAATGGATAAAAGCACAATACGGTTATTTTTAATGCAAAATAATTTGCGATGGTGTGATTATACAAATGCTTCAAAACCAATCCAACTAAACTTATAATTTGTTTCATTATATTCCATAACAGTGAGACACGCTAATTAGTATTTACTATAAATATTATGTTCACATTATATATACAAGGTAAAACAAAAAATTAAAAAGGTCAGAAAAGAATTTATATCAAAAGGGATCAAAGTAATTATTTTATTTACTACATAGAGTCAATAATAAAAAAAGGTTAAGCGCAATTTAATTAAAAATATATACATATTTCAAACAAAACAAAAACACAGGATATTCTACAAATGTTAACTTTTTAACTTTTTACACTTTTTGAACTTATAGTAGTATTAAAATTTAATATTAGATAATTGAAATCATAAATAGAATATCGCTTTTAGTCATAAATATATCTGTAACTGCAACAACAAGGTACTCTTCTGTGAAAAAACAAATTGTTTCAATATTTAAATATTAATTTAAATCCGAGTAGCAAATACCAATTTTTACCATTTTAGTGTAAAATATTAAGTAATAGAAATTGGTGTCTGAACAAGTTGTATAATTAAAACAGTAATAATGCAATAATAATTTGCATTTTGCCTACATGTTATGTACAATAACAATTCATAAAAAATATATAGATAACATAATTAGTGTCAATTTCAAATAAATCATGTAATCTACAGCAATAATTTTACTATGCAATCAAAGACTAATGATTTACTAAACTTTACTAACAAAAACACAGTAACCATAATACAGAAAACTTTTAAAATTTATCAAAGCACATGACCATTATTAATAAAGAACCACTGAAGAATGTGATTGCGTGGTATGGGGTATGGAATGAGCATTCATCACACCATCGGAAGGTTACCAGCGGAGCCCAGATATAGCGGTTGCGCAGATACCGCTGTTGTGGACGCCGGGACGTTGACACTTCGCCCTGATATTAGGTGCGGAGACCGATTATGAATAAAAGTAATTTCATAAGCACCCAAGTAAAACTTAATAATGTAACATGAAAAAAGGCTTTTAGCTTAGTTTAATAAGAAATCGTTCCAAATGATATATATATATATGTATCAGATAATAAATTACAAATAGTCGCATTCAAAAATTAATGTATAGAGTAGAGTAAACACCATATCTCAAGTTTACATAAGCCCATTGGAACTTCTCTACAACTATGAATTTTATTCTTATCGATAAAAAGATAGATGTAAATAAATAATTTATTGCTTAACACATTCTGTGCAAAGCGGGGCGTATACAACCCACGATGATTGAAAAAGTATTGACCGAATGTTTTCTTATATAATTTCTTTAATCTTAAAATAATTAACATACAACTTTAATCCACATCAAGAACAAGTCAAATTATTAATATCCGAATAAATTATTAAAAAATTGTCTCCATGTATCATCCTGACAAGTACGCAAGGGAAAAATCTAAAAACGTTCTTGTACGGAA
Source organism: Pharmacophagus antenor (assembly GCA_018245475.1). Lineage (NCBI taxonomy): Eukaryota > Metazoa > Arthropoda > Insecta > Lepidoptera > Papilionidae > Pharmacophagus > Pharmacophagus antenor. Next base: position 13,902 of record DWQX01000832.1, read on the forward strand.
CATTTTAAAACATTGACACTAGCGCGGATATGCCGACGGCATAATGTTAAGGCATTGCCTATACACCTTGCTTAGCCTCACAAGTGTGAGTTTATAATTAATCTCTAAATATCACAATGAGGAAATTTACAGAGAGATATCACATACATATATTTCCTTTGAATGCACTATTTACACGATTTAACCTTTTTTATGAAAGCTAGAAATGACTTATGTAATCTTAATGTATGTATGTCTGGACATTTTCATCACAATGGGTATCTTTTCAAATTAAATTATACCACACTTGTATTTGACGTTAATATTATTAAAGGTTTAAAGATACCTTACACAAAAGACATACATTTTTATTCTAAAATCTCACCATAAATCACTAATGACATTTATTAATGGTATGGAAAAAGTGTGTGTGCATACAAATATTTATACCTGGTTATCGAGAACGTTCGCGATCAGATGCGTCAGGAGCGCTGCGGCTCGCGACGTGGAGAGCGCGCGTAGCAGCGCGGCGGGAGCGTAATGAACCATCTTGCGCACTAGGGAAAGACACGCCCGCCGCACTCCCGAGCCACCCGCGCCAAGGTACCTCGCGCAGAACACAGGCACTAGTCGCCTGTCACAAATTTTACACTTACGTCGAGCTACATGAGTAGTGGAGTCTGAATTATGGTAGGGTTTTTTCAAGCCTGCTTGACTAGCCACAACTCTTAATGTCAATCTGTCGCCATAACAACATTACAATGTACCGGCAGTCACACGTATGAAAGTTTGTCTTCTAGTCGAGCACACACCACCATCTACGACTACATTGTCACTTAACATAGTGTAAAATTGAGGGCAAGTGTTACCTCATAGCTGATAAAGAAATCTCACACCAGATTACCTAATTCCACTATGTTGTATATGTATATCTACATGTGTATATGTAATCTAAGCTTATTAATATATGCGGTATAAATGATTGTTTGTAGCCCATAGCTTAGTAGTTACATACTATACCAGCCAATAAGGTAAAGTTGCCACAGTATTCAAACAATCCATATAAACTGATACTAAACATGCAGTTATCATTGTTTTAATTAAATTATTACGGTATTTAAGAATATTTAAATATTTTATTTCATACAATTATTGCTTATTATGCAATTAACTATATTTACATATCCTCGCCGCCTGCCTTGGGTAATGCAGTTTGAATCAGCAGACACCATAGTACAAATCATTTTAATTACAATATCTAGTACAACGGTCCTTTTGTATAACCGCGGGGTTTCTAGTTAAATAATGAACATGTAATTTTTACAACTCAATTGAAATAAAAAAAGAAAACTTTGAAAATTACTCAAGGTAAACTGCGGCCATCTCTTTATCACCCGTTTCCGGAAAATCGTCTTCATTTGAAGATGCGGGTGAGTCATGATTACTGACTACAAGCCACTCTCCAGGACATTGTAGTATCGCTGCCACTTCTCTATGCCCTATAAATAATAAAGATGAAACAATTTTTTACTTTCGAAATAGTTGTGAATAAAGCACTATGCTTAGCAAACAAGCAATATTCTAATTATTGCCTTTGTTTACTATCTAGGTTAGCAAAAAATCATTAGTCAACACCAAAAGCTAGCATGATTTTTGCCAACCTAAATACTCAGGACTCTTATAACTTAAACAATAACATTTTCACTTTAGTTGAACCAAAAAAGAGGCACCATTCTAAATCTTTTATAAACGTATTTACAATACTCAATAAAACAAAGCTTATTGAACATCAATATTCGGCAATGAAATACAAATGCAAAATGATTCAAGTAACGTAATCTCTTTACAGACCTTGATCGTGTCTTTCCCTTGCTTTATCCAGTGGAGTCTTGCCATCTTCGTCGCGTAAATCTGCATTAGCACCGTAACGAAGCAACACTTTAGCAATAGCAGGCCGCCCGAAGCAAGCGGCGTAGTGCAGCGACGAACTGCGCTGCCCGCGGTTTACATCTGCACCTGACATGTTTATTGAAAACTTTGATTAGAACGGTTAACACTAATAATTTATAAAATAGGATTAACAAACTGCTGCAAGTAAAAGGAGGCTAGTAGATAATCCCCCTAGACATTTAGTTCCGCTTATATATCCTCTTTATTCAAGATTATGCAAAAAAGTGCTATAAAAATGGATTTTTTTGTTGAATCTTTATCCCAATTTTTGTGTAGTTTTTATCCCAACGTATTTGCTGAAATAATAAACTTTACCACACTATATATCAGTACCTAGTTTCCATTATTTCCCTATTGCTGAAAATAGCTAAGTTATTCAAATAATAAATGGAACCACTTCTTACAGAAATAATGTTACCTTAATTATGTTGTATATAAAAGTATTACAATATTACATTATAAACATAAACTTTCAAACCTTTTTCACAAAGGAACTCGACCATTTCGCGTGTACCGAAGGCAGCCGCCCAATTTAACAGAGTTTGTCCCACGTCATCAGTGAAATTGACATCGACTGCGCCACTAGACACGGCCGCCAACAAGGCATCGGTGTCCTTTCCGCGAATGCAATCGATAAGCTGCCGATGAGACTTATCTCCCCGTGTGCTGCTCCCGCCGCTCGAGCCCTCACCACTCGCTCCTCCACTGGTAGCAGTCACAGAATTCCCAGTGCGACTTGTGCCACTAAAATGTTAAATAAATATTATAACACACAGAAAATTATTATATAAAGTATAAGTTGCAAAAAGGAAATAATCTTCAACCACTTAAACAGACTTTCGAATTATACGTACAGAGAACATAAAATTTTTCAATTATGGATAACAAAGAAAAAAAATAGATATTAAAGCCGAAGTTCCGAGTAGGCTAAGATCTTAATTTCTGTGGCATACATACAAGGAATTTATAAATACACTACCTTTTCTTAAAAGAAGAATCAAACAAAAAAGAACGCTGATCAATATATATGTGTACAATATATAAGGTTTGTATATTCACAAAATACATATTAGAGAGAATAAAGAATACTTACGTTTGTATAGCATGTCGACCCTCACAGAGAAGAACCAACAATAAATCTACTAAACGCATGCATTCTAAGCACCACCGTTCATCAGCTTGTACTGCAGCCTCAATTGCTGAGCAAAGATCCAAACGAACTAAGTCCTGGAACAAATTTAGAACACTAACATTTATAGATAACATGCAATAGATAGAGGCTGAAATGTTATGCCACTTACTCAACTTGCCACAAGAAATATTGTTGTTTGTTACTTAACCATTATAATATCATAAATCTCATAAAAGGTTATGTAGTCGATCATATCAATAACATAGAAATTAGTTATGCTTATTTTGAATAAAAATTCAAAATTAAATAGATTCAATGCAATCACTTTTAACCATTAGTTTTTAAATTTACTGTCAGTTCACAATACATTCTCTTTAGTGTTGAATAGACTAACAAATAACTGATAGGATTGCCTATTTTTGTAATTGTATTCACATCTCATCAATCTGATGATCTGGTGTAACTTCATTTACTTATTATATTCTAACAAATTTTAACAAATTTAATACACTTTATACAACAAACTTGTATATGTTGTAACTAGCATTCACTTACGTGAGTTATTTGTGCAGATCCACGACATAGAGTAGACAAAAGGCTAACAGTTGTGGAGACAGACGGAACTAAACACTTGTCGTCATTGGCCTCTGTGCTTCCTAATCTCCGAACCAACTCTTCTATAAGACCTATATTAAAACAACTTTATTTGTGTAACTGTAGAAAAATTATGAATTATTTGTATACTGCAATTTAAGAAGCAATATTTATTATGCTCTTATGATTGCATTAAAAATTTAAAATAGTACAAATTTATTTATAAATTCATGTTAGCAAAATATATTGGATAAAAAAAGGTTGAACAGAAAACATATTTTATACTCTGAATTGTCTTCTTGTTCAATGGTCTAGCTGTAACTGTATATGTTGGTCATATTCATCTTCACATTTATACTACCATAATAAACACATGTACTTATTGTTCAATAATATAAAAGGATAAATATAAAATGGAAACATTTACCATGTTCAGCAAGAGGTGCGGGATCAGCATGTGCCCGTGCAAATCTATCTGCTAGGGAAGCGAAACAACGCAATGCTGCATCAGCGACACGCGCGTCGCTATGACGCAAAAGAGCCGAGAGGGAGCACACAGCGTCTCCTACACGCTCATCTCCAGGCTCCATTTTACCGCAAACCCTTAATAAAAAATATAAATATGTACGAAGTCCTTTTCACTACTATTAAAAAATTATTTTCAATAACAATGTTTTCTTCACCAAAACTATATACTAATATGGTAATACAATCAGATTTTTTTTTCTATCGGAATTTAATAAAAATTAAGCAAAATAAAATTGTAAGCATATACCAATAATTTAGTCATTAGCTGTTAGACGATAAAGGTCTATTTAGATTAGTTTCAGCCATTACCCTTAACTGAGACAAAAAATTTGGTATACATTATTCCCAAAAAAAAGTATCATCAAAACTTAACCATTCAGTAAAAATTAAGAATAGTGTTGTGAAAAGGATCAAAAACTTGAGTCATTAATTTTTTCAATGTAATAAAAAATTAAAAAAATATTTTCAATTTACCTTGAAACAACAGCCATTGCTGAATGGAGAGTGTCTTTGTGAACAGATGTGCCATAGTGTGTTATGAAATGCAAAACAGCCGGCAGGCCACCACCGTCCCACACTGCTCCTGCTTCTCTGGTACATACCAATTCTAATACCTAAAATTAGATATTTACTTATTAAATGAATTCAAGAAATTGTTCTTCTATTTTACTAATAACATAAATATAACTACTTACTTTAATACACTGTTCTGCAAGATCTTTACTTGTGCGATTATTTGGATCAACAGTTAGTAGCCTGTTGCATATTGCCTTAATAGCACCTTCTATGGCTACAATGCGCCTTGTACACTCAGCTAGGGTTTAAACAAATATTTTAAATTATATGTAAAAACATTAACTCATTTCAAAAAGTATGTTATAATAATAGTTAGTTTTATAACTTACCTGAAACATCAAGATAGTAAGTAATAGCTCTTGCTGTAACTTCCAAAACATTATCGGGAGCACATTCATCAAGAAATATTTTACAAAGAGCAGGTAAAAATGTTCGTGGAGGACAGCTGAAAATTACAAAATTGGAACATCTGTTCTTATATTCCAAGATTTGTAAATGTATTAACAAATATTTTAATTGTGTACAAAATGTGTATTCTTGTTGTGCTCATTTAACATTCTCACACTCTAGTTGGGAAATTGAAAACTAAAAATTATCAATACACACCTAAAAATCTTTTAGTGCAACCTACATTAAACTTTTTTGTTCTACAGAATTTGGTTTACATGAAAAAAGTTTGTCCCTCACCTTTCAAAGCATCTGTCAACATTATCTGACATTAGCAATAGCATACATAATTGTTCTAATGCAATAAGTTGCATATCCCGTTCATCACCTTGACCCGTAAGGAGCCATTCCAAAAGTGTTTCAGGGTCAACTTCAGCCATCTAAATAAGTAATTTTTTTATTTATAAATTATGTTTCATCAAGGTATTAGTAAACATTATTCATTTTCTTGATTGTAAATACTGACAGAATTGTCCATATCCTTAGTTCTAATATGCTAATAAAACTTGTCCTATTAGCTTTAGTTTTAATTTACACTGTCACACTGTAACATAGCAATTTTCATAGAAATGATTTTTTTCTTATCCACAAGCTATAATTTTGTCACTAGACGAAAGTGTAACATGTCAAGTTCCATGTGATTCAAATAATCACAAACAAAATTGGTTGAAATCTATATTTTAGACGCAATTTATCTTCGCTATTCATTTTGTTTTTCAAATAATAAAATTAGATATAAAAATAAAAAAAATAATTAAATAACTTATTATTGAAGAACAAAATATTTAATAAAAAAAGTGAAAAAATGAAAAATATTATTGATAGCTTCTCTATACATATAAGAAAAAAGATATCTATACATCCAACCTTTTACTAATTCCAGAATTCAAGTCCTGAAAACAAAAAAGACTTTTAAAATTTAATTTCATTCATTTTTAAAAAAACAATATTAGATTTAGAGTAAATATCAGGATAAAATGGAACATTAATAAATTGTCTAAACAATAATAATGGGCATATCCGATAGCAGATTTTTAAATGCATAAAATGTAGGTTACAACAATAGAAAATTGTGCACCTTTCTCTTTTTACAAAAATTTAAAAAGCTAAGTTAAACCAAAGATGCTCTCCTAAAAAGTAATTATAACTATAAAATAATTACAAAACACTACTACATAAACATACAAAAATAATATTTGAAAATGCAAAAAATTAAGGTGACAACGTCTTTGCTACTTACAATCAATTAACCATATCGACTATACTGCCGAAAATCTCTTTATAAAACACTTTTCAATATAGAATAAACATGAGTTAAGGATAAGACGCAATTCGTTTAGACTAACGAAAAGCATTAAGCACACAATTATTTTGTTTCACATCAATACAAGCAATCAAACACCAATGATTAATCCAACCAATATGACGAGAAAGAGTAATTTCTATATCGTGACGTCGAACTGTGCCAGTGTTGCCATTTAAGACTTTTGAATAAATTTCCGGAATCAATATCTATTAAAAAAAGGAAAAAGTGACCAGCTAGCACAGATGATTTTTAAACTTTTAATACTTTTTTTTCTAGTTTTATCATATTCAAGCTTTAAAATAAAAATGTATTAAAAATAAAATTATACCATTCATAAGTTCGTATTTATATTAAAAAAATCTCTTTGTAGTTATAATTGAATATATAACATTATTCTACATTCTTGTATAACATTCTATATTATTATATAACATTATTCAAAAATTATCATTATCCCAATTGCATAACAAAGAAAAGTGTAAGCTTAGTTGTTATCACGACATTTTTTTGATTATATTTAAATGATTTTTTTTTAATATTAAAAATGAAAGCAATATTACATAAAAAAATATTTGTTTACTTGGTTAGAAATAGAGAAATAAAATTTAATTATTTTGCACAACATGATAATGTTAGAAATATTAGAAATGAAAGGAGCCATAATACTACATGACAATTATCACATTGATGAAATGTATCTTTTCTTTTTTTTCTGATAAACAAATTAAAAAGCATTTGTAAGCTTTACTTAATAAATTTGTTTCAATGAGGTGTGGAAAATGTTGGCCCTGAATCGCCATAAAACGTTTACGTTTTCTGGATCTCATTACCTCCTCACTGTTGTCGGAAATATAACTATCAATTTTTTTTTTACTTTTCTAAGTTATTTTTCTCTAAAACTACTTGCGATCACCTCTTTTCAATGACTGAGAGCCAAATACGCATGGATATCATATACGCTCTGGTGATAAATACCTAAGTGCAATAAACGGATACATACGCGCTCTGACCAAACAAAAAATGTGCTTATGATGCAAATCTGTTAAATGTATATGTACAAAGTTAAAACTACATTATTATGAACTTAATAAAATAAATCGAAAAATAATTCAAATTATTACACTAGTCCACAACAAGCAACTGTTTTCAATTAAGAAATACATACTTGTGATTGGACTTTAAAGATTAATGAATGAAGTAGGCATTACAATCACGACAGAATTGACTTTTACTGAAATAGCTGATAAGTTTGTAAAAGAAAAGTATTAAAAAAAGCACTTCCGTTTATTACAGCAGTAAAAATACTTATCATACAAAATTAAACAACTATAAAATCTCTTTGGTTTACTCTTTAATCTGTAACGCTAATAAATAATAACTACTATTTTAAGAAATGTCATTGTGTGTGTTGTGTGTCACGATTACAAGCAATATATAATACGGATTACAACAAAATATTAAAATTATATTCTGTTTACTGAATATTTATCTGAATACAATTTCTAACATAAAAATGAGCAAGGATAAAAGGGAAACCGAATATCCTGTTGAATTAGAAAGTCAATTCATAATGAGACTCCCTGATGAACCGGCGAAGGCGTTAAGAGAATTGCTTAAGTCTGGAGAAAATTTTAGAAATAGACTTACAATAAAGTTAGAAAATGACATGAGACATGGTGAAGTTCGATTTGATCATTGGTTATTACATGCTAAAATCGTAGATCTGCCAACCATAATTGAATCACTCAAAACGATCGATAGAAAAAGTGTTTACAAGACTGCTAATATATGCCAGTTGATGATATGTAAAGATGAAATTGACTACTCAACTGATGAGGAAACGCCCAACAAAAACAAGAAGAAAGATCCTCTAAAAGTTGACAAAAAATTTCTATGGCCGCATGGTATTACTCCTCCAACGAAAAATGTCCGCAAAAGGCGATTTAGAAAAACTTTAAGAAAAAAGTGTGCTGAAGCTCCTGAAATCGAAAAAGAAGTGAAAAGACTTCTAAGAGCTGATAATGAAGCTATAAGCGTAACATGGGAGGTTATTAAGGATGAAAGTGACAATGCTAAGAATGATTCTGCAGCACCTGATAAACCTAAGCCAAAGAAAAATCATAATTCTAAATTAGGGTTTGATGTAGGAAACAATTCAAAGGTTGAAGATATATTTGGTGGGGCTGTAAGTGACAGTGATGGAGAAGATGAAAATATTGACATTGAAGATAGCAGGATATCAGTTTGTGATGGTCAAATGTCAGATTCTAATTCTATTCAAGAGGTAGATTACAAAGGAAAGCAGATTATAACTCAGTTTAAGTCTGAAATGTTTGGATCCAACCAAATGTCACTTATTGTGAACAAAAAATGTAATGCAATAAGTTCAGTTGGCAATAACTTAAGGAATAATGATCACAATGATAACACTTCCCAAAATGGGAAACTACAGCAACTCACTGCTGAACTTGAAGAACTCAAGCTACGAAAACATAGAACTCAACTTGAAATCTCAGGACTTCAAAATATGACCTTAAAACAAAGGTTTCAAGATATTTTGCAGACCCTTAATAATGAAATAAAGTTTAAAGAAATGGAGATCAATAATGTAGGAAAGTAAACCAGCAAAAAATTCAACTTTTCATTAATGTTAAAAATTTTAATACGTCTAATTAAAAATATATCCAAAATTTATATTTGGAAACAGTCATTAAAAAAATTGTTTTATTACTATGTTTATTACAGAATTTGGTATTGATCATATTAAATTTAATTGATGTTTCACATGTTATAAAAAGTATAATTGTATTAAAAATTGATTGGGGAGGCCAATATTCAGCAGTGAAATAAATATAATCAGTCTTCAGACGAATATTAATGTTCAATATATATTTGTAAAAACATTCTAAGTACTAATCAGTAGCTCCTTGTTACTTAAATATGTGTATAAATTAATGATCTCAACCTTTTTTTAAGAAAATGTGTATTAAAGTTTGCAGTATGAAATTGTTTTAATTCCCTAATTTAACATTTTTTGAAACCATATCACTAGAGAAATAATTGTTCTTTATAACATACTTTCTCCCTGAGAAGCTTTGCCACCATCATGGCTAGGTATGGCATGGATTTGAACTTTTGAAACTGCTACCTTTAGTAGCTATTAAGAATTTTTATCAAAAATGGATATTGGACTGTTATCTTCAATAGTACACAAGTTTTCTATAACAAAGCAGAACTATGCTCTTAGACCATGTCATCCACTATTGTTTGTCACTAAAGTATACACTTAGGCTGATTCAGCCACTGGTGACTGATAGTGTAAAATATGAAATAAAAATTATTTTGTCTATATACTGATATGATTGCAATCATTGTTTAATAATTAAACATATATCTACTTTATTTTAAAGATTGCCTTAATGTAATTCTATAGAATTATTTACATATATAAATTTTTATTTAATATATTTTAATTTACTTCTTATATACCACAAGAAAAGTAAACTTAATCGTAAGCGAAAATTATGGCCACACCGGTTTTTAACGTAATATACGATTAACTTTATGTTGCTTAGTTACCTATAAAAAAAACAAGTATACAAATAGGAAAACTAACTGATTTAATTGTCACATATTCTAAAATGTCTATAATAACAGAACTAGCTACCGATATCGTTAATAAAACTATAAGACAATCAAATGACGATAATTCACGAACATTATTTTTAGTTGGAAGTAAATCAGTGGTAAGTTTCCTCAAAATAATTGAAACAATATAGGCAAAAGATGCGGAAATTCTGTCATAAGCAAAAGCTAGACATCATTGAATGTATTCAGCAAACTAAGTTGCGACTTCAAAAAACCCAACAAATTGTTTATATACGTTTATTTCACCACTACCAATCTTATGATATAATTTTTGATGTATATATCATTCACATTGATAGGAGCAATGAGAATACTAAATCGCAAACCATAGGTTTAGGTATGGTAGATTAATACACAAAAATTAAAAATCAAATATGTGAATTTATTTTTAACTGTATGTTTAGCTAAATTAATAATTATAATATCAACCATAACTGTTTTATAATCTGTAACAATAGAAAAGAGAGGTATGTTGTAAAAAATTAAATTTGTATCATTCTGCCCCACAAGCACTTTGGTACAAAGTAAATATTATATGAAATTTATTAAATTAAAACACTTGTTGATTTTTTTATTGTTATGATAGCTTAATCAATATTACAATATGTTTGTTACATAAACAATTTAAGAATATGATATGAAAATCTTTGGAAGTTTTGAAATGTTAAGAATAATATTCGCACGTATCAAAACACAATAGATCATCTAAAATTTTTATTTGTCTCCTTTTTGTTACTTCATCTATAACATTGTCATCATTTGAATTTTTTTCAAGTCCACGTAATCTACTTTTTGTATCTCTATTTCCTGATACTTTTCTTTGTATTCTTGTGAATTTTCACTGAAAATTTCGTGATATAATGATAGGCGATAAATCAAGGCTTTAAAAGTTTCTTTTTGTCTTCGATTTGTAAGTGCGTACCATTTTCATAATGAATAATTTTAAGATTGTCTTATTTTACTATTTTATTCAGACACCTTGATGTACAGGTGTAATAATGTGTATCATTCTGACTCGTACATTGATGTGTCAAAGTGCACTACAGCATCTTTTTCAAAATGGAAATTTAAAACAACAAACTTATATTTTAAAATAAACTTACTAAATACTTAACATTGGATAGTCTATGTTTTCTTGGGTATATTTAACGTTAAATGTTCACAAATTGGTAAAAACCATCAAGGAAACACTTTACATTTCAAATATGGACCACTCTGCCCCACTTCCCCTAATTATATTGACCTTAATTACCGAAGTAATTTCTAAAAATATTTATTGTAAAGGCACGGTGTTTTTAAAGGTTCATTATAGGTAGAAGTGTCGCAGTTATTTTAACATTTATTAATTAATGTGTTAGTTCACAAACATTGATAAACTAAAATCTCTTTATTTTAAGGGAAAAACCACACTTCTTTCCAACTTTCTTGACAAAGGTGATACACCGAGAGAAACACTCGTATTAGAATATTCATTTGCTAGAAAATCTAGCCAAAAACCAGGAATAGATAAAATAATATGCCATGTTTGGGAATACGGTGGTAAAATAGAATTGTTGAAAAACGTGCTCACCAACATTCCTTTTCAAAGAAAAAGTTGCTTCATTATTATGATAGATTTAAGCAAAATAAAAACAATATGGAATACACTTCAGATATGCACGGAAAGTGTAAAAGAAGATTCGGAAAAAAGTAATTCCTTAGAATTAATAATCATAGGTGGAAAATATGATCTTTTTAACAATTATGGTAAGGATGATTATAATAACTATTGTGTACGGCTTGTTTTTAGTCGAAGCGTTAATTAAATAATTGATCTTTAATACATTTTTTAAAGTATTCGAAAACTATCTTATCTTATATATTATTCTGGAATTATTCTGGAAGCGAATTCCAAGTTTAAATCAGTATGAATAGAAATACCTAAATTTCTGTTGTAAACATTAAAATTTTTAACAACCTGTCCGCCCAACATCAAACCGATCTTCTACATATAGATTATAGCACCATGTTCATACTCTTTCCTATGAATATATAAATTTTGTTAATTATTTAACGTTATATTAATAAATGGATCTTTAGTAAAGTAAATAAATTTAGTACAGCTTTTCCTAAGAAATTATGTATACATAGATGAAAATTCTCTAAATGCTTAATACTTTTTTATAGATAATGAAATAAAAAAAACAATTTGCGTAACTATTAGAAGCGTAGCATTAATTAAAAACGCTCATGTACTGTTTTATTCGTCAAAAAACCTACAAACAGATCGAAAAACGAAAGAAATATTACAAAGCGCATGTTTAGGAAGTAGCATTGTTATAAAAGAAAAAAATGTTAATTATACAAAGCCGTTGTCAATTCCAAAAGGACTTGATTCCTGGGACAGTATTGGTATTCCTGTATCTAAGATGGAAGATGTAAGTATGTAATGGGTTTTTTAAATGTGTCGTAGATTATTGTATCTAATGTTGATGAAATCGTAGAAAATAAAATACACACATGTATTAATTTATATTTTTTTAGACTAATAGTATAAGATAAGATAATTTTTGAATAATAGATTTATTTATACTGCGGGTGTTTTAAAAATTCCGTTTAATATTATATCAGGAAAATACATTGTCTCATTGTAGTAAATAAGTTGTTAAAGGTACTGGTGGTGGACACATGGTAACTGGAAATTTATTTTGTGTTTTATGCAATACTAAGTTTAAGAGTAAAATATTCGATTTAGAGTAGTTATTCACATTTTTTCATTTTACGTACATTTGCTCAAAGGACATGCTGAAAACATATTTTATGATCAGGTAAAAATGCGGCACGTTACGAGAATTCCTCTTGAAACTCAAGACCAACAGCCCCACAATGATGACTTACAACGTACTCACCCAGAGCCAATTTTGGATTCTCTTGCTGCTGTTAAATTAGACCAATTGCGTAATATGGAAACCTTTGATTCGGATATTAACGACTATTTAATGTGCTTATAATAAATAAATTAAATATGCTCTTAGATTTCTTTTATTGTTATTAAACCCAGCCAGAATGTATAACATAAAAAAATGTTTCATCCCGTTCTACGAAATTGTGTTACATTGCGAGATTAACTCGCAAAATCCGTTATATAAAACGTAAAACATTTTTCAATAAATATTATAAACGATGTTTATGTTTAGTTTTATCTAATGCCTAAAAGTGCGTGGAAATAAATTCCTCTGACGTAATACTCTAATTATTGTTTAATTATTTAAAATACTAGTAGTAACTAAAGTAAATGGTTGAACCATTTACTTTAGTTACTACTAGTATTTTACCACATCCTCAGTCGGTAAGCCAAGCCGCAATTGTGCTTATGTACAACTTTATTATGGTAATTTCTTTGATTGTTAACCACATGTCACTAAGCAACTACCATAAAAATAGATTTCATTATGTGTGAAAATAACAACATATTAACTTTATATTTCGAAGATGAGTTGTCATTTATTTATAGACTCTATATTTAAGTCTCCCGTCCAGTGATCTTATCGCTTGTCTTACGTATTCTTTTTCAAAAATGGCCAAGCTTACTTGTAAACATCGTCTTGCCAATATCAGGTCACCAGTAGACTGAAAAGTACAATAATTTTAAAAAATACCCATTGTTCATACAACGAAGAAACGAAATCTGTAACTTTCTTTTCCTGATCAGTAATAGTGTCCTTAACGCTGAGGCGGTACTGTTCGGCCAATGATAGACACGCTTCGTGAGTGTGCTGTGCCATCTCGTCTTCGCAAAGACAAAGGCGAGACTCAGTTGCATTACCCCACTCTAGTAACTACACTAGCTACTGAACATCAATTTCAATCAATCAAAAAAAAAACAGTATTTTCGAATACCACTATTTAGTAGTGAAAATGCATTAACACCAGAGAAGAAAGTTTCGCAAGTTAATTCGCAAAAGTTTACGCTAAATCCCATACAATTTGGAACATAAAAGTTATTACAAATTAGTTTTATTTAAAGTAAAAATCTGCTTGGAGATCTGAGTAAGGATCCTATTGGGATCCGCAGCTCGTTATAGACTTAAAAATTTCAATTATCTTTGTTGTCTCTACTTTAGTATGTGGAAAACGTACCAAGGCTACATGTGCGAGATTAAACCAAACGTCAGCTTTTGACGTCGGATCCGTAGAAAAGTAAAGAGCCTGCCGGAAACAAGGTAGAATGAGATCCCATTGGCTACAGTACAGGCAACAAAGCCCAAGATTATTGTATATTTCTGAACTTGGCGGGCTAGTTGCTAACAACCTCCTGAAATAAAAAAGACTAATATGATTGTAAATGTCTATGTTACCTAACAAAAATTTATACGCATATTATTTAAAATTTTCTTGTAATCAGCAGCGATCATTAGTAACAGGCATCTAAATACAATCAAAAGTAAATATCATACCTGTAATAACGCATCGCTATTTCGGGTTGATCGTTATAAAAGTTGTACATAGCAATGCTTGCAATGGCCTCCATGTTTGAGGGGTCCTGTAAAGCAACCAATCTGTATCCTTTGACGGCTACGACTGAGTTACCCATCTGGTCATTAATTTTCGCTTGTTCCATCAATAAAGGTGTATACCAATGAAATACTGACAAACCTTGCGTACAAGTTTCCAAAGCTGAAATAGGTTGGTCTAAAGCTACATACATGTTAACCAGTCGAAGATAGATACATAAATGTCTATTTTGTTTTAACGCTCTACGAAGACAATCGTCTGCATGTCTATACATTCCAAGTGTATAATAACATCGAGATAGGGAGTAATTCCACCACCAGTCCGACGTATTTTCAGCTTTTTGTGTTTGAAATGCAATATCAATAGCCTGTAAATAATAAAAAATAAAAGAAAGCTAATAAAATAAGCCAAATCTCATCTAATTACTTATAAAATATCAGTTTTGCTTACATTTAACATTAAAATCCGTGTACGAAACGTTTGTAATCAATGAGAAATAATATTTGATACAATGTGAAAAAAAAATTTATTATTTTTAAATATTGTTAGAAAAATTAACCTTTCGGATATCACCTTCACAGTAAAACACATACTCGAATAATGTTTTAGCAGCAGGAATAAACGTCATTTCTTCTTTAGAAATTAACCTGAGTGATAGGGGTGCGATAAATGTAGATCCTCCAGCTAAAGAAGTAGCAGCACGAGATGCACTCGATGCAACTTGCAGTGCTGTTCTAAGGCTACGGGTTCGCGCTGTTTGGGCACCTGTCTTTATACACACCGCTGTATTGACCTTTTTCTAAACAAAAAATAAATAAAAATTACTTGTTTTCGCATAGAAAAAAAATTATAAAAAATCACTAATGTCATTAAAGCAAAAAGTATTTCAATTTAATCTTAGTTCGCACCGTGTAACTGCACAAAAAGACGGACACAATGTCAAGGGGAATCTTCCAGACAACTTTCAGGTTTGTGAAGAAAAATACAACGAATGCAAGTAAAAAGTTACAAAAACAAAGAATACAAAATACATATACTACAGAACGTACATGAAAATTAACAAGTTTCGCGAATACAAACATTTTAAAATATTTCTTTGTAACTGTATAATATGACTATCTTACATGTCATTATACCTTTAAATATATCCCTCTGTATAAACAGACAACATAAAGCAAGAGTAAAATTGACTAATAATGTTTACCGTTGCTGGAATATGATGAGCCGTCTGACATTTTCTATCGAATGAGGTACCATGTCTTGGTGTTTTAGCTACAACAGTACAGGCGAGTTCGTCTCTATGCGAGAAATAGTCTACTTCATCATATCCATTGCCAGCAATCTTAACTTGTATTGTCATTACACGCATGCGAATTAACTCTATCATCCGATCACTTCTATCTTTTAAAAGATTATCACACAATTTAAGGCATTCATTGTATTGCTTTGATTTATACAAATATAAAATTCTGTAATCTACAGATATTTCCATTTTGATGCGTACGAACTTCGTAACTGCTAGGCAACCGATAATACACACAATTGGGTGCAAAGGGAGTTCATTATAATTTCGATCCTAATATCGAGTCTGTAGGATTTCGTAAAGATATTTGGTTTATTTTAATGGTGAGTAAGTTATAAATAGTAAAATCTAAAAATATTAATTTCACCCTCTTCCTACAATGCCTTAAAAAAGTGCCATTGTATTTAATAACATACATTTACACGAAAAACATACAAAATTGAAATGAAGTAGAATAATTGGTTATTTCCAATTTACCGGTTTGTTTTTTAATTTTTATGGAATGAATCATCAAAGACGGGTTGCTCGGTAAAAAATTAAGCGAAATTATTGAGAATCTCCGTGGGTTGAACGTAATGAGTGAGAATTACAAATAAATTTTATTGTATACTGAAACATTTCACCCTTCGCTTGTCTTATTTTCCATCTAGACAATTACGTTAGAAGTGTTATACGTTCAGCATAATATAATTAATGACACCGGAATAATTTTTGCTTCTTCATGTAAATTTATCCGATGTTACAAACTTTTTTCGTTTATTTTCTCAAATTATGATTGATTTAAAAAAAAGTAAGCATTATATCCAATTAATAACAACTACGACCCATAACAATTGATACTATTAAATTCTTCTACTTTAAATTGCATCTTAAAACATTATAAATACATGTTACAGTGATTTGTAGACACACTGCCAAGATATTGTTAAAAAATCTATGGTATATTTTTATATATTGGCATTCTCTTAATTCCTAGTTTTTTTTTATTGATTGTATCACTAATACTTATTAAATAATACATTCTAATTAACAAATATTAGTAGAGATACGAACCTGAAAAATTTTAGATTATTATCTAGATTAATTTTTCAGTACTAAAACAGGCTTTTTTAGCCAGAATGTGGATAATACTTGTTTTTTACTACCTATTAAAATAATTTCTAGGTGTTTTACATTGAATTTAAAATTGTTTTAAGGTAAGAATGTTGACAACTTCTGCGAAGTGCTGTTATAAAAACAGATAGGATAAAGAATTTTTATTCAAGACGAGGCAGTCAAACTAAAACCCTTCACTATGGTTATAAAAAGCTTGATCGTCTTAATATGTTTCACTCATATTCTTGCAGCAGATACATGGAGAAAATCTGGTTGTCACAGAATAGGTTCGCATTATCTGTTTTAATATCTCGTAATTTTCAACCAAAAAATTTTTTCAGCAGTTCTTTGATTATCTGCTACTGCGCTCATCACGTGCAAATCATCATTTATTTTAATAAAAAAAGGTTATCAACAACTAAATCTAAAACAATTTTTTTTTTAATTAATATTTTAGGTCACACAAGGACTATAAGCATACCAGACTGCGTTGAATTCAAAATAACGACGAATGCGTGCCGAGGATTTTGCGAATCTTGGTCATTGCCTAGTATAATGCTTGGCTTTAAGAGACATCCAGTCACCTCGTTAGGACAGTGCTGTAATATTATGGAAGCTGAAGATGTAAGTTTTATTTTTAACATTTTTTTTTTGTAATAAAAGTTTAAAAGTTTTAATTAACTTAAGCAGTCGCAAATTGAATAGACAAAGAAATACTTCGAAGGAATCCTTTATTTCCCACAAATCAATATATAAAAAAAAAATCTTTATTAAACAGTTACCACATGAAGTTACAAATCGTCATAACAACACGCTCTATGTTTTCTTTTTGTCTCACGTTGTTACTACCAGCTACTACAACAATATATTGATAATAGATGGACTAGTCTATAACCATGATCGTGATGGTAAGTGGATAATTTAACCTTGAACGTGTCGAAATTTTATCAGACAAAACACCTTTTGTTTTAAGATTCAAAATACAAACATTTCATAGTTAAAGCTTAAATGTACTGCAATTTATAAGTTTTTAGTGAATTTCTTTATTATAGCATAAAAATTGTTGGATTATGTTTACCTTTGGTAACACGACCCAGTAAGCAAGAACTTATTTAAAATCCTAACTGAAGTTTTTTCTACGATAAAGTAGACAGTGACCGTTTTTATGTTACTACATATTTACACAATAATAAAAAAAATTTCAGGTTCCAGTAAAAGTGCTTTGTCTGGATGGTGAAAGAAATTTAATATTCAAATCAGCCATCTCGTGTGCCTGCTATCATTGTCAAAAAGAATAACGATAAACTATCTAACCCTAACTTTTGAGAACAGTGAAAAGAAATTTTGTATTATTTATAATTTTTTTTAACTACATTATTATATATAATCTGTATCTTACAAAAATGTTAATTTAACGTGATAATATAATTTAAATGTTGCCTTTGAATAAATTAACATATGCGTAACAATAAGCTTTTTATTGATCATACAAATGTGTGTCATATCAAATAATAACACAGTAGTTATACATATAATTGAAGAAGGGTGATGTTCAAGTAAAGTTTTAATAAAAATCATAGTCATAATTCTTTACTCTTAATCTTGTTATCAGGTAGAGATACGTACCGTGTATCTACTGAATTACAAAATTTGTAGTAGCTAAGAGTGAAATATAGTGCGTAACTTAATACATCTAAATCAATTCCAGAGTATAAAATCTATTCATATATCTATTACATCATATATATCTATTACATATATTATAACAAATGCATATATCGTAAACATTGTAGTTTCGTTTATGTGACATACCTTAATAAAAAAAAAGCATAACGTGAACAGAAACTATAACCGATTGCGTCTTTTCTATTTTTTTTTCCAAAAATTTCTGGGGGTCAACTTAAATACATATTTTTCCTAATTAACTTGAGCAGGTCTTAAAAATAATACTGAACAAGCCATGTGTATTGTTGCAAAGTGGCTAAAAAATAACGTTGTTACACAACACCTCCAAAACGAATTACATCTGCTTCAGCATAAATAGTTCTACGCAACATAATAATAATCTAGATAAAAACATACATTCTTATCAAACTAGAGGAGACGTAAATTGTACTTACCCAATAATAAATATAGTAACAAATACTAAATATGTATTTAGGCATAGTTGTTGATCAGAGTCTGTCATAGCACCCTCAACTCGAACATGTTGCTATCAAAGTACGAAAACATTCCTGGATATTTATGATGCTACGACATCTTAAACCTTGTAAACTAGATAGTAAATCTTGTACATCTTAATCTTTTGAACTAAATGTACATGGCTTTAGTGCAATCTGTACTAATGTATGGTATTACAGTCTGACGAGGTGCACTAAAAACAAAATTTATAAACATGGAACGTGGTCAGCGAGCTCTGATTAAAATAATGTTATTTTAGAAAAGCAAAATTTCCGACACTACAAGTCTATAAGCTTAGTTAACTACTTACGATTGTACAGCTCTGTATCGCACAATCCGAACAAAAAAAAACGTAGACATAAAAGTCTTTAATTCAATAAAAATTTTGGAAAAAAAATAAATGAAAGTAATTTAAATTGCAACTCTTACACTAGAAAAAATGTTTTAATCTCCAGTAGGCGCTAGCTGCTCTCAATACACATTTGAAGATGTTGACTATCTATCTTGCGGTATCTCTCCTTGATGTTGTTTAAATTTTTGTCAAGTCCGAGTACTTCCAGGTTGTTGCCAAGATGTATCCAGATTTTTGTTGAATATCAGGCAGAGCGGTCGGTATTTTACCTTTTTAGTTATAAGTAGCGCCTGAGTGTTCTGAGCCGAAAATTTCATTCTATGTAATTTACCCCATCTAGATATAACCCCGAAAGTAGCGTAAAATGATTCTTCCAGTTTCTCTCCGCTGTCGGCGGTGGCTATAATCAAGATTTCATCGGCGAAAGCTAGAATGTGGCCTTAAGTTTTTCAGCAGAAAGAGGGAGATTGAGATGTTCCAGAATAGGGGTCCGCATATGGAGCCCTGGATACAGCCCATATTTGTATTATGTACAGCTCTGGTGCCGGCGTATCCTACCTCAACACTCCTATCCGATAGGTAGCTGCGCACTGATACGAGTATTCCCTCATCGATACTCTTTTTCGCCAGCTCTTGTAGTATATTATCGAACGCCCCGTCGATATCGAATGATACCACTGTGACCATTTTCTTTGCTTTAAGGCCGACTTTTATTATCGTTATGGCGTCGTAAAAAGCTTCTTCCGTACTGCCCTGCGGGGTGAATTCATATTATCTTTATTTTTATTTTTTTAATTTTCTTTTTTACACCACTCATTTGGTGGTCAGAGACTGTATTATTTTATATTTGTTTGCATATTACGTATTTGCTTATATTTATTACTTTATTTTATATTTTATATTCGAGATTATGCATAAGTTTTTAATCATGATCATAATAATTCGCTTATTAACTTTTAATGCTATATTTTTCTAGATATTTCATATATGTAATCCATAGTATCTTAGGCTTAGGGCGCACCCTCCGAACTGGTTCTCGCCTTATCGTGGCAGAGGGGCTTAGTAACAGTGGCCTGATCACCCACGGTGAAGCGAAGAGGAACTTACCCGGCCGACCTGTATCGTAAGACGCCCGAGGCGGCCACTCCAGATAGACTTGGCGAGCCTGCCTCGGATGTGTGCCGGTGGGCTACAGAAGCAGCGTGCGACCAGCGAGACTTCAATCGCGCTGCCTTGGTAGCTGTGGAGGAGTCACGGAGGGAAGCGTCGACATTGCGATTTACCGTTCTCTCTATCCTCCGTGACTAAGCGAAATCGCACCGCAGATGCGGCGGCGATGAGGAGTGGTGCGGATAAGATTTAACTCTACCTTCCGCGACTAAATTTCGGTTGGCCGCGGAGCCTAAGACCAATTCGTCGTCATTTTCCCAGCGCAAACAAAAAAAAAAAAAGAAAAATGGGGCTACCCACTAAAAACCCCTCGGCGGTAAACCGCTAATCCCCTTTGCTCCCTCCTCCGCCGTCCCACACCCAGTCCTCGTTGCCCGACGAATCGGCCGACGAAAACGGAGTAAGAGTGGCGTCAGATGAGCCGGGCAGAGTAATGGGAAGCCTTGCGGATACGACCACGACTCTGGCAGAGGATGCCCGCGTGAGCGGGCCCGCCCATGTCCTCCTCCAGATGGTCGGGGGAGGTGCAACCGTGGACGCAGGAACTGCGTCCACAGGCGGTGCAGGTGCAATGCGGGCAACGCCGGTGTCCCACCACCGGTTGTCCGCGCACCTGCGTTCGGTGGGTGAAAGCGGTCTTGCAACCGCCTCCGCCGCCCCTTTCGTCTTCGGCGGAGCGGGTTTTGGGAGTTTTCTTCCCTTACCCGCTCCTCGCCCTCCTTGCGGGTCATGAC
>DWQX01000833.1:0-35384 GCA_018245475.1 Pharmacophagus antenor
TATTTATTTATCTCTCTCTCCTTTCTGTTCTTTATGTCAGAATTTATATATATAGATCTGTTTAGTTTACATATTTAAGTATATTCTTTATTCCTTAAATGCTCCCTCCCATTCACCTCGGTTTAACCTATACATATAATAGTATAGCAGGAAATACAATTTGGTATTAATTCCATCTTATGTACATGACTTTCGGCATTGAAGATGTTTAATAAATAAACAAATTATTTAGAGTAGTTACTGGATTGTATAAATTATACTTCAATGAGTAGTAGTAATACTTAATAGCGAAGTCCTTAGAGAAGAAATTAATACGCTCCTTTTGTTTAGAAGCGTGTCGGATCTCTGACTTTTGTGCCATTAATAACAGATGAGAGCACTGGGAATTTAAGATGATTTTGCTTTCTTTGCAATTTATGATGAGTCGAGTTGTTATAAAGATTAAGTTTTATTATGATAGGTATATAGTCGTTAATCGATTTAATTTTGTAATCTATTGTTATCACAATTTATTTATTTGTAGAATTGTTACATTACTCCAAAATTTCGTACTTGGTTCTTCTCAGGAAAGTTTACTTTTTGGAACCGGCGTTACAAGCATTTTGACCATGTACAAGCGAAGGTCTAATAAATAACATATAATTTAAATTTGAATGAATAAGCTGGTATATAACATACATATTTCAAAACGAACCGGAAATGATCTCCCTTTTTTTTACGGTGGAAAATCGACCATGGTGGAGAAATCGAATGATCGATTACCTTTATTTTTGCGAATGCAAAAAATTTATTAAAATGAATCATTAAATTTCTTTGTAAGAATGTTTATGTTAGTATGAAAATAGCATACATTTTTTTATAGAATTAATTTCTGAAAATATCATCTGTGGATAGATTTGTATCTGTGTTTGAAAAATGTTTGTCATTATTATCATTCACCTAAAAATTGTGAATAATTAATTTAAAAAAATGTTATTCGGGAAGCCTCCATCACAATCATCATGAGTTCACGTCGTCGCTGGACATAAGCCTCTCCTATGTAATGTCATTTATCGTGTTCGGTAAAATTTTCATTATACTTAATATTTTTTTTCCACGACATAAAATTCGAAAATGTGTTATATATGGGTAGAAATTTAATAAAACTGTAAGATAAAAGCACAGTACATTTGTTCGGTTCAATAAACCATCACTGAAAATGTTTCTTTTATATTATATGTTATGTCTATAAAGAAATGGTTTGTAATAAAAATAGAACATGTAAAAGTTTTGCTACGACAAAGATTTTATTTAGATTTGATTTAGAAATTAAACTGTATTTCTTTTGAGAAGAAAAGGTGTTTTGGTTTAAGTTTCGTTTGATAAAATAAAGTTACTTCACTAACATTATTTATAGCTTTTATTACGTAGATTATTGGAAATAAAGTATTATAAAGTCTCAAAAGTCAAGTAGAATGTTTTTATAATGTAAGCGCTTACTTTAAAATATTTACTTACGGACAACACGTTTCTTTGCTGGTTAAACTGACGGTAGACATTTTTGTGTGATCGTAAATAACTGTGTTAATTATCTGTGTGTTTATTCTTGTCACAAATTATTTTTAAAAACAAATAAAAACGTTTATATTGGAAATAGCGTCGTGAGAGAAAGTAGTGTTTACTTTTTTCTAGTAGCTACTAATATATATACGTGTATATATTTATGTGTATATGTATATATATGTATATATTGTGTATTTTTAAATATAATACATGCGTTAATAACTTTTGTTACGATTCTGTCAAAATATGACATGTGACGACTAGCAGTAATAGAGGGCGCCTTAATATTAGAAGTCAATACAAAAACTACATTAATTTTTGCATTTTACCGACATAAATTCAAATGTTAATCTATCAGAAAATCAGTATATTGTTATACTTTTTATACATAAATATAAAAATGCTTTTTCTTCTTCTTTTTCTTACTTTATCTAAGTGGGGACGTAGCTACATTATTTTTGAGGTCTCTGTGGCTCATTACGCTAGTATCATTCACATACAATCGTTATTTAGTTTCTTCAGCCTTCGCTTACTTCTTTATTTATCTAGCTACACATTTAAAACTTTCCTTGTTACAGTACTTTCATCGGTTCTCATGATATGGTCATACGACACCAGATACTTTCAAGTATACTCATAATCGCCTGTATTCTAAGGCACAGTGGATAACCCATGTACTTTAATAATACTCAGTTACTTACAGGGATCATATAAGTACGACTTATTTTGGCTATTTAGCTATACATCACTGTAATATTGTTAATATAAGAGTTGTTAATAGCCAAGCCCGTATTTAATTATATTTGGGAAGTCATATATATATATGGTTCATAGTATTATAGGCCATAAAAGATCGTGCATATTTGAGGTCAAATGGCAGTTCGTGGGCGATAAAATTTATACAATAAATGTTTACTTATAGTGCGTATAAAATGGAACAGTCGATGTAACTCCGTGAAACAATTCGCATTATGCGGGCAAACCAAACAATATGAACAACAAATTGGAAACCAACAGCCGTTACTTCGCACGCCCACTGATTCTGTAACTTAGGCCGCCTTTATTTTAATGTCTTCACACGACGGCTTTTCATTACGCCGCTGATTCTCGTGAGACGGAAGTTAACGAGATGCTCGCGCAATCTAGGGCTTTATTTCTTTTTCCAAGAAGAACAGAATGTATATCGCATCCTCTTTGTCAAAGTTGTTATGGTTTAACCTATTCGTCTTGTCTAAATCTGGAAGTATCGTATATTTTAACGATACCAGTTTTAAATGCTTCTCTTGAGAAACTTCATTTTGGAATAGTTGACAGTGTTGCAGCAGGGGTTCGAAATGTATTAAAAACCTTTTTGTATTTCACAATCCCTGTCTAACTTTTCTAGCAATACAAATACCACAGACTTATAATAATTGATACGTTCAATACGGCAGCTGTTAAGTTAGAAACTTGTTAACTTAAATTTAAGCTCCATGACATTTCTTACTCAATACGGTGGTTCACAGTCAGAATTTATCATTTAATCAAGCGGGTTTTGTGTATTATAAAGAGTAATATATTACAATAAAATGCGAGTTTAGCATATAGTAAAATCGAGTGATAAACATTCCCCGAGGAGTGTTTTCTCTCAAAGGCTCGACTGTGGCCTAAATTTTTTTGTGTTATTAGTTATTCTTAACGGAGAAGGTAGAATCGAAATTGATTTAAAATTATACCCATTTTTTATTAATATATTATAGTACAAAATATTCCCAATAGAAATTAAAGTGGTAATAATCTTTTAACTATGTTTTTATATTTTGTGTTAAGGCCCGTCTTAGCTTTATATGGGAGTGGCGGGAGGAACTAGAGTTTTTGAAACGGACAATGTGGACGGGTTAAGTATAATGAATGAAATGCAAAACCAAAAATATTCCTACGTATAAGGTATCTGAAGATAATGATAAGAAAATAAAAGACAAATATTTAACATTGTGTTCTCAAGTAACAAACGTTAAGAGGAACACATTTCTTTATGCAAAATGATTCTGTCAGCGCACATAATTTTTTGTACAAAAAAGGTATTTAAAATTGATAACAAATGTATCTTATGTGATAAATGCAGATATTCTGTTACCTTATACATATTTAATAAAAAAATCAATGTAACAAAATTTCAGACTGACACTGTCTTGAGCAAATTTTGATATTTAATTTTCTAATAATATTAACAGTCTTTGAACAATTATTGAAGGTTACGAAGCTAAATGATAATTTCGTTCACAGCATTCGTTATCTTATTATAAATTAACGAAACACTAATATTTAAACATAAGCTCAGGTCACGGCCAATGTAGAGACCCTTTTCGGAAAATCGGGATGATAATTGGAGATAAATATTAAGGTAATCAATTCAATAATTTGGTATTTAAATTTTTGAACGCTCTAGAGCAGTACAAAATGGTAAGTAACCTAAAAATTTTTGAATTTTCATAACCAAAATTCCTACATGGAATAATTGAGACATTATTAAAGTGACAGCTTCTGTTAAGCAGCGTCTGATTGATTTGTAATGAGGAGATAAATGGTTCAATTTATGGGCCAATACTTAAGTGATGGAGTTTCGATTGTGGACGGGTTTTTTTGGAAACTTGCCTGAACTGCGATACTCATTTATTTATTTATTGTACTTGAGAGTCGGATTATTCTGGGCCACCACGATTCAACATCACCAGCCTCCTCATACTAAGTTACATATCTTAGCATGGGGAGATGTTATAGCCATAGAGATCGGATTGGCATATTGTCGATAAAAAAAATATTTCACTGTCAAGATGATACATTAATTATTCCTACAAATTGAAATAGTTAATATACTAGTCAAACTATTTTTATCACTATGTACATAACAAATTCACTCACTGTGGGAATAGACGGAACGCTGCCAAAGAGGTTTAATAGGTATTGCATAATTTATGAAGTGGCCGCAAGCCTTTGAACTGTTATATGTTTGTTAAGGCGTGGTCACACCGCATCACGAACTTCGTAATAGCAAAGCAAGATCAGCCCCGCAAATTCGCCGCATAAAGTTATATAGGCTTGTACGAATGTCCTATGTATACAGTACTAAGACTTATATTAAGCAAAATTAAATTATGACATACTATGTGAGAGACGAATTGAGAAAATTATTCGCGTTAAAATTCTCCGTGCTTTTAAGTGCGCAAACTTTCCTTTGTATTTACAAAGGGTACGTCGTTTTTGTTGCATTGAAGAAGTGATTTGTAGAGCCGGAAGTCTGCTATCCGTCAACTCATAACAATGTTAGGATGTTCACACTGCATGACATGCATTCGTCGCTCAGATACTTAACATGCTAAGTTCTGATACTGCAGTAACTTCACTAATTCGCTGTTCAAATCGGAATACAATACTTCTGGAAGAATTTTGTTTGCCACGAGAAGTTTTTATAATTTGTTTTTAATCACTTATATCAGTTTTCGCTGCTTTTGTGGCTCATTGCTTTACCTCTTGCGTTGTAACAGAAGTCTCATGATTGATTTCACATGACCGGTGCTCTGAATAGTGGTAAGGTATTTTAAATTTTACTCGACTACTACCATGCTCACAGATAATCTGCCGCCATAACAGCGTTGCATCGTACCGACTGTCATAGTTACATATTAAGAGCAAGAATATTCTTGGCGCTTCACGATAGGTTACAGTGACACTTAACATAATGTGACAGTTGCTCTCAAGTGTAAGCTCATTGTAGATAAAAACAAAATTAGCATATGTACATAATATGCATTTTTTAATACGTAAATAGATAATATTTATAACAAGAATGTAATATTTTATCTGTTTAATTTTTGTGATTTCATTTGTATCAAGTAAAACAACGAGTTTGCCTGCAGAGCTTAAAAAAATGCTTCATACGGAACGCTCACTAATTTAAAAAAAAATGATATTCACAAGTACATCGGAAATGTTCATGATTTAAAACTGTTGATATGGTATGTATTTGGTAAATTGCCTAATCAAATAATATGTTCAATCGTTTCTGGATTATTAACTATTTTCTAATTATTCCATATTAAATTGTTTCAATTTAAATTTATCCTGATATGCGCATTTGTTTGAGCAAATTTTACTTTGAGCGTCATGTAAAATTGTTCCTTTATTCTTGTTATATATTTTGGGAAAGATAAAACGTTACTTAAAACGGAGTTTACGGATTTAGAACAAAGCGATTTGTCAAAGAATCGCGGAATATTTTTTATTTCTTCTTACTTGCCTTATAAATTCATTTATAAATCATTACTTGTTTCAGATTAAAAGTCTGCCTTATGTCTTATTCCCACGTTTAATATCGTTTTTTTTTTTTTAAAACGGACTCTAGCGCATGACCACGATAACATCTGATGTTTAGTCGAGTGCTGGTGGCTTAGAAGACTTATCCCTGGATGTAAATTTGTCCGTCTCTTTTTCTCTTGTCAGAGGAATTAGGTAGGTATCGTCGTATACAATATATTTTAATAAAAATCCCTTATTTTAATCTCCGAGTTACGACTAAAGTGCCATTTTGGCTATATATTATCACGAAATAAAAAAAGATCGGTAAAAGGTTTCGTTTTGTCATATAGCTATAAAAAAGTCACTACCAATTCAATAATAAATTTGAAAGAGATTCGTCACAGCTTACCGCTATACTTGTAATTTTTTTGGAAATATTGTCCCTTTTCAATGTCAAATATTTTATGCCATACAATTTCATATCTCTCTCTATTATTAGCAAACAAAATATGACATGAATTTTAATTTTATTTCTTGCTTAAAATAAAGTAATCATTGCTTTAAATTGTAACTGACAATTTAAGTAATGAAAATGTGTAGCTCTCCAAAAATTCGTACGCTCATTTCCTTTCTGTGATTATTTCGTATTTTCAGTACAATTTCGGTGGAGCCGGGATCAGATTGCATGCGTACTAAAAATAAAGGTCACATTAATCGACATACAATTTAAAAGCATTAAAGCCTAGAACATTATTTCGAGCGTACGGAAGTTTAAACACAACGATATGGTAATAAGGCTATTGACCTTTATGAGTCTTATCAGGTAATAGCAGTCGTGGAGGACGTGAATTTATTCCCTTTGTAATTATGTTAAAGTTTCCAAAATTATATTCGTTTTTATTTTCCTTTTTTTTTTTAAATAATTATTAACTTTTTTTAAATAAACTTAGATGTTCTAATTTATAACTTTACACTTATATACGATTTAATTGTTAATTACTTTAGGTATATTAATGCTATGACGTAATGTTCGTTACACATACAAGTTGATTTAACAATGATTTTAAAAGTATTTCAGCTGTAAGCAAATGCTAAAACGTGATTATTAACAAACGAACAATTGTCCTTACTTCTAAATTTTCCTTCAAGCTGTGTACCTTTTTATAGACAATATGTTTTATACAGAAAGCCGGTAGTGTTCTGGGCGAGCTCAATTCACCATCTACGACTCCATTGTTATTTAACGTTGATGATAAAAAGAATTACATAGGCGAACACTTGACCTTAATTTCATTTCATGTATGAGGACCATGGGACTGTAGATGGTAAAGCGAGTTCTTAAAGAATATATACTATTTGCATATACATACATATACATACTATCATATGTTTGCCTGATGGGATAATAAGTCTTCCAGCTCCCCAGGTGGGTTCGAGATATCCTAACTCCACCCAAATTTCACTGTTTACTACGGAATCCAACTTCATGTTCCCTGTGTTAAACAAACGGTTAAAGGCTGAGTCACTGTGACACTTAAAAGCACCGCTTTCATATGTCAAAATACTTTAATTTTCCCTAATGTAAATTCCCAAACAGCAGTTTCTTCTGATTGTTTAGCACCTTTTTTCACAGTTGAGTTATACGAATTCTTTAAAATGATTTACCATATTTAAGTTCCGTTTGCCTGTTATATTCACGGATTAAGAGATTTATTGTCTCATCGCGTTGAACAAGCTTTCATCGTTTTTCGACGTAAATGATCCGTCAAGATCAGTTTAATGACACGGATGAGATTACATCGTGCTTTTTTTTTGTTTGGTGTAAAATGGAGTTTTTAATTTATTAGCCTTTGAAAAAGGTGTTTAATTTCAAGTGGATACGTAAACATTTTTTTAATAATTTCATTGTGTCTGTGGCACTATACAAACCTTTTATTGTGAAATAAGTGTATTGCTGGCGGCCACACCTAACGTGCTGCTGCTGGGTTCGGTGAAGTTTGCTATTAGTCTTTTCTGACGTATTACGAGTATTACAGCTTCATCGAAACTGGCCCTCTGACCCGGTGATACGTGAGCTCTCTCACACCCAACGCTGCTGCTGCTGGATTCGGTGAAGTTTGTGCTGTTAGTCTTATTGACGACTAATACAGCTTCATCGAAACTGGCTCGCGAATCCGGTGATCCGCGATCAATCCTCTACATTACCCTGGCCAGAGGGCTGGCTTTTCCTAACTGTCAAGTCGCGAGGGCTACGTAATAGTCGAAGTCAAGGCCGAGCCCCAACTCCGACTATCGTTCGCCTGTGACGCAAACGCGGAGGCGAGAAGCGCCTTTCATTCGGTGTAGCCAGTATACGCGGAGTGCGTGCTTATATCTCCGTCACGATCGAGACGGGTGACACACCCAACGTCTACCGACCGAGACTCTAATGATACAAAAATTTGAACATAATATAGTTGTCTATCTCGACTGGTGTTGCCATCTATTGTAATTCAGAAACAACCAACTATTGCTGCTACGAAACAATACATTAAATTTTTATAATGTCAAATTAATTATGAATAGGCACAATAGTTTATCGGGGCCATACGACTAGTGGAATTTGCACGGTGGTATGGTTTCTTCGAGATCGCAGGGCTATCTCTACCACCCTCAATATTAATTTGCCGCCGTAATACCATTGCTATGTTCTGGCAGTGGTACATATGAGAAATTTAACATTTATAACACTTGATTTAATCATTGGGTGAAATTGAAGGTGAAATGTTACTCCATTGCCTATACACAAATGATTCATTTTTCTACATAATCGACAAATTTAAGTAAAACTTATTTATAGAATAGAAGTTAATTAATACCAATATTAACATAAGAAATTATTTTCTTAATAATTAAATAAACAAAAAAAATAAATATTTTATATTCGTTTTGGCTAAACTCCTATAATATTGTTAAGGCACGTAGCGAAAATGTTTTAGAACTTCAAAAGCGAGATGCTACATACATTCTTTTATTAAACACATATAAAATTCTAAGGTGAATACCGGACTTCGGCATTTCTTTGCGTCTAATACGAGAGAAGTAGCGCTCTAGCCAGTGTACTGAATGCCTTAACAAATGGTTAGATATTCGTCGCTCGTGCAGACATCTGAAGGTATAAAAGACGTTGGTTAATCGATAAAAGCGGACTCAACTAAATGTCTCATTAATACGCTGTACAGGCTTAGTTGCCGATAATAAAATGCCTAAACATTCTTAGTACAGTTTGTTCAATCCTCCCAGATAATCAAGATTCGCGTGAAACGTATTGGAAATGAATTAGAAAGGTTTTGCGTGTTGGAATGTTTTTCTTTACTCCATTTTTTTTTAATTAAATTAGATACATTTTTGTATTCATATATGTACAATCAATAGATAATTTCCGCAACATCATAACTAAGTCCGAGTGTCGGTATATTAATAAATAGAAAAACATAATTTATTATTAAGATATTGTTCACATCACGTGACTGTACAGTTTAGTTTTGTTCCAGAACACTTACATATAAGAACTATGCTATTTATTGCGTGCACCCTTTATTAGTTTCGCCATCATTGTTACATAGAATCTTATGAAATTGAGGTCAAATAAAGATATGGAATATACACTTAGACTCCGTACAAATACAATATATACTTGAAAGAAAATTAAAAATCAAACGCTATTAAACCTGATTATGAACATTTAGTCAGTGATAAAAATATGACTCTTTATAATAAAATGTAGAGGAAACTGAAAATAGGAAAAGTAAAAGCGCTTCAAGGTTGCCCTTTTCATCAAACACACAATCGTTTATAGTGAATCTTGATTGCAGGGGACGTTTGAGCAAATAGAACTACGAACACTCTTCAGGCATTTTATTTTCCTTTAGGAAAAGAATAACGAATCGGTTGACTATCTTCCGCTATAGTGTTACAATTCAAGACGTCCGAATATTCAGATTGAATTTTTTCAAAGTAAAGATTAAAATAAATTTATAGGACTTATATAGAATAGTATATCAATGACTTCTATAATATAAATTTTATTTTGATGAAAGATAAATGGAATAATAGAATGTAAGCTAATTAATTAAAAGTCCGTTTATACAACAAAGGATTCGGAGTACGAATCCTCGTTCCAAGTATCGTCATAGAATTTTTAATTTATATGTAGATGTTATTAACTGCATTGTTAATAAAGTGGTGGAAAATTATGAGGCGGGGGTAGTAAGGATGGGGGTCCTTATCGTCCCTTCAATGGCTCCGAGGGGGACGGTGGTTACACGTGGTCACTAGCCACTGTGGTAGAACCCGTGAGGGTTCTGGAGTTCTATCGTGTAGACTCCGGGACTGGCTATCATCAGCGTAGCGTTAGAGGGGTAGCGACTGTTTTCGGAACGGAGATCCCGCGACTGTTTCAAAACGCTCAGGTCGATCGCCGAGGGGTTTTAGTGAGCATAAATACCACATAACCCTTTCTTCCCCCAGAAAGTAAGATATATTTTGAAGATTTCCCACCACTGATAACGAAGAAAAATATTGTTGATATAGATAACAATTGATGTGCGAAGTCATTTTAGTTTACTATATAAGATTCATAACTTTTTAATGAATAATATACTACTTAAATACTAAAAAGTAACTGTACCGGAATTTATAAATAAAAACTATTCTTCTTTTTTCAACCTCAGTTTATTCCTAATAATGCTCTTTCCAAAATAAATAAAGTCGGATTTGTACTCGCGACAAAATTGAGATCCTTTCATTTATTGTCGATTGAATATATTTCATAGGCATCTTTACATTTGAATTTCATATGTAACCTTATTCATGACTTTTCGTAACTAGGAAGCAAAATTTTCGTAACAAGGACAAAAGAAGATAGTGCTCTCGAATAAACTATTTCCATGACAAAAGGCGCTGAATGAAATCGTATTATGGACGAGGTAAAAGAAATACGATTTGTCAACTTTTTGCGGGTTTTGGGAAATCAATTCAAACCGTTTACGCTATACATTGCATTTTCTAAGTCAAAGTATTTTCTTAAAATAGGTTATGCGTGAGTTAAATGAAATATATATTTATTTAATATTTATAATGGCTTCGATTTAATCACGTGATTTTGTGTGATATTGAGCCCGAAGATGGTGAAGTTAGGTAATCCATCACTCTGACTCTCATACTGGAATATATGAACATTGTTACAGCGTCTTTTCTACAAAGTGTGCGTGGTAGTTAAACTATTATCACTATCCAAAATTCACCCGGAGTTTTGATAGCGATAGGGATGTCTATAGATTTTGGAGACATTTAACTGTGAATTATTTTGTTGTATAACTGGTGATATGTTCTTTTTGCCGGAAATATATATTTGTTACTACGTAGTGGATACAATAGAATGAAATGTCTTTAAAGAAAAAAACTTTTTACTAAAAAGTTCCATACACAAATTTTCTTAAAAGTACGTTTATAAGTTAATTAAAGTAAAAAAGTAAATATATATGGGACATACGATTTTTTTAATACTTGGTGAGATTTTATGGTTTTCTATCAGAAAAATTATAACAAAAACTTCCACTTCCTAACATTAAAAAAAAATACATTCAATCTTAAAATGGGTAAAGCGGAAAAGATTGACATTCCACCATTGCAACTGTTCCTATTTTGTTTGATGGTAAAAAATTGTCTCTTAATTAATATATTATATAATATGTAAGTATATATAGGAGTACGATAATATCCGGGTTTCTTTGTCAAAGTACGTTTAAAAAGAAGACACCGGTGGACTTCTTAAACTTCATGAATATGCAACATTAAAATTCTACTTTTGCCGTATCCATTAAGCTATAATACTTGTTACACTAATTAAGATTAAAATTAGCAGTTGGTTTTCATTATAAGCCACTTGAGACTGCTTAAGATTTATGTTCTCAAAGTCAAGTTTCGCTTGTCGTTTGAAATATAAGTTTCTCAAGTGTAATTTATACCTGAGGTGTTAATCATTTCACGTTTTACTTTCGTTTAAATTTTTGTTACATTTTCGAAGCGCGCCTCTAACAAAATTATCTAACAAAAATTTATTAGTTGTGGCACCTTACGGTCTTGACGTTTATAATATCTATTATTTTAAAAGTAGAGAGCGGTGGATGATATTCATGATTCTGTTTTGATGATTCTGTTATCAAAATTATAGTTGATATTTAATAGTTTCATTTTCCTTCACATGTATATTACTTGAATTTATTATTCGAAATAGTCTGAATCTTTCCAGGCCGATTATAATTTACTTGTCATTCTATTATAGATAATGAATTCTAAATAATAAGATTTTATTATGTATGTATTATTGTGTATTAATATAGTAGCAGTCCTCTGAATACAGTAGTCACCTCTCAAAGAGTCACTCTCACCACGCGCTCTCACATTTATCCGGTGAAACTTTCTGGCAGCCATCCTAGCTGCCCTATCTGGCCTCGTTCATTTAAAAATAGTCCACGAATCACCGGATTCGTGAGCCATGTGATCGATAAAGCTGTAAAAGTCATTAATAACTCTAACAGAGTAAACATGAATCGAATCCGATAAAAAAAAAATAGACAGTAGTCCAAACATTACTCTGTATTCGCAAGAAATGCAAGTTAATACAAAAGCGTCCCTCCCCACTACCACAAAATATTGATATCTCTTTCTTTCATAAACTACTTCTACCGATATGTATATGTTATTAAATTAACAACTTTAATGTATTTCAATTTTTAAACACACTTTCCCACTCTAGTCGTTTTGTTCTGCAAGACGATATAATTTTGTTTGGCCGTTCTCCATTACCATATACATTCTTTTTAGGGTCTACTCTCCCGAAGTTTTCTAATTAGTGAAGCATATTTTGCGGCAAGCTTACCCTCGTAAGGCATGTAATTATGTGAAAATTACAAAATTCTTAAGGGTTTCGTCGTATATGAGGTGAAGATGTGTTTGTATTCTTTAGGGTGTTTTGGATTAGCTTAGTACTAAAGTTATTTTTGTATAGCAACAGTACAATGTATATGTAATATATCCTAACATATATTTTTTTACATATGATTTTTCAAGTCTAGTGTCCCCGAACTTCTATAGCGCAGTGGTTTACCAGCTTGCTTGTGACGCGAATGTCCCGGGTTCGATACTCGGGCCACGAGAGTAGTCGAGTCTCATTGGCGGTACGGTTTATAGAACCCGCCTACATCTTTCAAAGTCAATCTCCTGTATAAACAGAATTGCTGTCTTTCTGCAGTCATATATGTGTGAGCTAAAAGTATTCTGGGCGAACACGTTACACCGACTATGACTTTATGGGTACCTAACATCGGGTGTAATCGAGTTACAGTTTTAGTCGATAACCGTTGAAAAAAGTTATATCCCTATAGTGATTCATCATTTATTTCACAACTTAAAAAAAAATATATATTTAATGTAGTTTTATGCAATTCTCGAGAGGGTAATGCCGGCAAAACAAATAAATGTTATTACTTGACGTTATAATAAAATTTGTACATTGTAAATCCTTGCAATAAATCTCGGAATCGTTCTGTCGTAAGAGAGCGGCGTTTAAAATTAAACAATGTTATCTTTCATAACTTCATCTATTCCGTCTTTATCACATCTTACGTAATAAAATAAGCCGCACAGATAAAATATTAATTAACCTTTGCCGAGTTTTAGTATTATGAATGTCTGCTGAAATATATGCGTGGCTGTAAATATTTCTTGTTATCTCTATTATTATCATTTTATAGCCTTTGTTTAGCTAATTTTTTTCTATATTTATTTTTATTTTCTATATAAAAACTTAATTGGAAAAGACCTTTGTCCAACACGGATATTGTTGGACAGCCGCAGGCAATTAACAATATCCGGTTGAGGTACAAATACATTATCTCGGTGGTGTTCTTTTCAGAAAAAATAAAATATGTTTAGAAAAATATATACTTTATTAACATATTGATAAAGATGATGTTTGACTTTGACAGGCCCCGTCTGTGCTGTTAAAGAAATGATATGCATTTTCTAAGCAAGTAATGATACTTTAATAAGATCCTTCAAAATATCACTAAAATTAACATAGACGTAAATATGATTAATTAATTAAATTTCTGTCCGATTTAATTTTGATTTCAACAGATTTTCCGTTCGCTGTCCTATTTAACGTCTGCGCCAAATATCTCGTTTCTAGATTGCAGCGAGTGTGCAAGCTGGGCTGATGATGTTAATTAGAATTAAATTGCACCAATCTCACTGAAATGTCGACTAAAATTTCGTAATTTTTGCTCATTTGTTAAACGTAGCTTAGTTTTGTCAGATTTTTATTAATTTACTTACTTTATTTCATAAATAATATCATTATAGAGTACTGTTATTATGATTCAGAATTTAATTTAAAATTTAAGTTTACAGTTGGTGTATTTCATATGACGTGAAATAGATACAGACTTATTGCTTCCGGTAAATTGGTATTCATGGCACAAGATGTCACTGTCTCAAGAATAACCTGCGCGGAACTATCCTTGTCATTGATAATATTACATCATTTGGTGAAACTCTATCTGTCCCAATTGATATCCCTTTTCAAGACTCCTATTACACTGTATTAATAAATGTCTTACCGGACAGAATATTTTTAACTAGTTTTAATTTGTTACCACGTGGCCTTGTAGTTTTTTAGGATAAAAATACAAAAAATCTTTTTTATCCTTTTTTAATATAGAAGCTATTTTTGACCAATAATTTTACAAAACAGATAGAAAAAAAGTTTTTATCTTCTTAAATTAAAAAATCCTTTTGAGAGGGTTTATAACGCTGGAAATGGAGTGTCTTTAACTTTTGTTTCTAGATAAAAAAAAACATTTTAAACAAACAGCAAACCTGCAATACTTCAAAAGTTAATATTAAAACGTTTGCAGGCTATTACGAAATTACATAACCCCCGATGTCGGAACTGGGACTAAGACGTACGTGAGAATAAAATTCGACGTGATTTAACATTCCCTTGCCGAAGTAAACGGGTTTCAGGTTTGACTTTTTGTATGCAATTCCGCATACGAATTACTGCTAGTGGTGTACTTAAAATTTTGAAAAGCTTTTATTCGCAATACTAACAATGTGGAAATGTATTGTGAATTTTAGCTTTTAAGAATCTATGTCGATTTTAAAATTTTATTGATTCGTCTTAAATATTTTTCTTAAGAAATTAATATTTAAAAACTTTTTAAATACCTATTAAATTTATTTTATGAAAGTTAAAATGGGCGAGTATTTGAGTTTTAATACTAAAATAAGCGTATTAAATGTTGATGAGACCTTTTTGTCAAAAAGTAAAAGCGGTGTTAGATATTAACTGAAAAACGTCAAAAATCCTGAAAAAGTTTGAATAGAATTTACGAAGAAGTGCAAAGCAATGTTTTCAATTTTCCAATTTATAAATAGGATTTTAATGTATTTTTTGGTCATAAACTTTAAAATGTTCTCTGTAATGAAAAAATTAACAAGAAAATCGTACAAAGTTTAAATTGAAATTAACAGAGTCAAAATGTACATTATTATAGAATTATTTTTTCAAATTATGAGACCAATTTCGTAGTATTTATGACGAGCTAGTTATGACACGACGAATATGAACTACGATTATGATAACTTTTGGCAGATAATCTATATGCACCTGCATATGTTATTATTAATTTATATATGACATTGTTAACGACAAAACAATATAAATTAAAAAACAGCGTGAAAAGCTTTCTTAATAAATTAGAAGTAAGTGAAATATAAAAATAATTAACTTAAACTAAAACGCACCGTATGACTAATTGATACAATAAATACAATAAGCTTTGCTCTAATTTGGTATCTGTTTTCTGACCTATCGTTATGTA
The DNA here is from genome assembly GCA_018245475.1 of Pharmacophagus antenor. Taxonomy (NCBI): domain Eukaryota; kingdom Metazoa; phylum Arthropoda; class Insecta; order Lepidoptera; family Papilionidae; genus Pharmacophagus; species Pharmacophagus antenor. The sequence goes on from DWQX01000833.1 coordinate 15,747, forward strand.
AAATATAACTGTTCCTAACAGGAAAACAATTTCCTGCTGTATGTAATTTAAACCGTAAATATTTCAAGCGAACGATGAGCGAAGCTTTAAAGTGCGAAACCGATATTTGACCACTCGAGTTTTGTAATCCATGTTATCAATAAAAGAAGATAATATCTGAAAAGACTAATCCGAAACTTAAAAATTAGTAATGAAAACATTTCTCTGGGTATCCTTTTAATGCGAATACAGGTACTCACATTCCTTCACAGTTTACAGTAAAAGAATTCTCCGTTCAAGTCTCAAACGAAATCCCCCCGACATAGTAGTCAAAGCGGACTCACAAAGGATTGACTATTTTACTTCGAGGTGGGTATATTGTATTATACGCGTAGGAATTTTCTGTAAGTATTACGTACATACATTTAAAAAAGTTACGTCGTTGCATGTTCTAGAAAATTTTGTAGCACTCGTTAAAAGTAAACTGTCGTAACTTTATTCTTAAAGTTTCTGATTTTGTTATGAACTTTCTTCAACACTAGCTTTACGGAACGCGTCAATTTGTCGCAGCAACGTTCATTCGAAATTGCACTTTATTTACATGTACATTATGTTTTTTTGTGGAAAAGGAAATATAGGAACCAATTAATGTTTTAAATTATTACTATCCCGAAAAGTAAACTATGAAAAATGTACGTCAAACTAATGTTAAAAGCCTGATTCTAAATCCTGTAAGGGAAAAAAACACAGAAATATTAATGGTTTATTGGTCACAGAATTAATCACGTTTCACAAATTTCTTGCCCTATAAGTTATAGAGAAAGCCGTGTATTATTTTTTTAAAAAAATAGTAGTAATAAACATACTTCTAGCTTTCACATATATGGCTGCCGGAACACAGGAATGCTAGTTATGGTGGAAGATGCAAATTGAGGGTTGTAGCTAGCGAGGTGAGACCGAAAAATCCTGTCATCTTTCCGACTCCACTACACATGTGGCTTGGGAATAAAACACGAGACCTCCACGTCAGTCTTCTACAGAGGCAGTATTTAATAAGTTATTAAAGATTCTTGGTATCACATAACTTATTTGCAGTGTTTTATCAAACAATATCGTGTTAGCGGAGCCCATTTGTTATATTGAATATTAAATGGATAGAGATTTGCCGCCGGTATATCATGCTCGCTCCAGATATAACAAGCAACAGTAAAAGCCTTTGTGCGAAGGTCACAAAAATGTAGACGACAAATTTACAGTGTCGGATTTTCTTCCGTCGCGCTCTATGCGAAAGTAGACAATTTGTCATGACCGTTTAATCTTACTCAACGCAGTCTTTTGTATAATAAGTTATTTCGCCAAGTTTCACTAATGTACTGAACGACCTTACTTGGCATTATAGCACTACAAGCGGAAAGGATTAAGAAAAGAGTATCGTGCATTTAAATATATACGAAAAACTTTAGTGGCGACGTTTGTATCTTTAGTAATATGAATAATGTTTTATCTTAAAAAGTTGAACCAACTATAAATAGAAATGGGAAAAAAAAACACGACCTACTCAATTATTACTAAATAACTAGCCATAATCCGCCCGTTTTCTGCGCGTGGCAATTAAGGAGGATTAATCTATATACTATGTAAAAAATCTGATTACATATATTATTCCCTCTTAAAAGTGTGTACCAACTTTCGAGCCAAGTGACAAAAAAATTAAAGATTGATTAAAATTTGGTCCAGCCTCACCCTCTTTCTCAACCTCAAGGGTTGTGTTTCGAAAAACTATTTAATTGCTACATACATATCATAAAGTATACAACCTCCAAATTTCATGTCTAGTCAGAACTTTGAATTTTTATAAGTATGGATTATGATCCATTTCCGAGGTAGGTGCTCTCTGAAATTTTGTTATATAATGCAATGCAATTTTCGTAATTCAATAATACTACCGCAAAGTTAATAACTGGCTGAACTTTGTACATGTCACCAAGAAAGTTTTTATTTATTTTATCTTATAACATCATAACATTGATGACCTATTTATCACTATTAATAGTGTTACATAGCGCAAGTGTATTCTACGCCTCTAGATCTACAGTATAACCAGTTTCGATAGTAATTATTTGAGTGATAATTTTGTTGATATGTCGTAACTCTATTCCACCAGAGCGAGTTCCAACAAATAAACATTAAAAATCCCTATTAAAAGCATATCTATGCCGCTATAAAGTGGTCCGTGAAATGGTTTTGAAGGTGATTTGAAACAGGTTATGCCATCAATTTTATTACGCACACATGAGATAATATTTAAGGTCCATACATATTATGGTCTCGCATGACTGTTATTTTAATTTTATTACGTTCCAAGAGCTTGACAGAAGACAGACAGGCGCTTAATGCGGGTTAAAATATTCGTACAAACAATGAAAGTAAACTCTGTGTGCCCGAAAGAAAATATTGCTTGCAAAAAAACAACAGATATAAATAACAACAAGTGGCAACGTAGTGAGATCAAAAGACCAAGCTGACAGTCGTTGTTGATGTTAATTTTATGAGATTAAAAAAAAGAAAGGACCTTAGATGTCAGGTTTTTCTTATTTTTCATAAGCGAACACTCGACTTCGATTTTACTTAATATTAAGTGACAATGAGCCCATAGATGGTGACGGTAGATGTTCGTGTATGATTGCCGGAACATACTATTACTGTTGTGGCAGGAAATAGCCAGAGTGTGACCAGCTACTTTCGAAAAATCCTACATCTTCCATACTCTATTACTCACGTGGCACGGGAATGGAACCAAAAACCTCCCTTCCACATAGCAAGCGTTACCAATGCGCCACGGAGGCAGTTAATGTAAAGTAAGCATACTGTGATTTGGTAGTGGTAGGTGTACACCAGGAAAGACAAGTAATGACAAACATGCGGCTCACTTTCTTGTGGCCCAAATTAATTTTGAAAACAGACAGACAATGCTTCCCGCGATTGACGGATACGTGCATGAGATTTTTAACTTTATTTTAACTGATAAATTCATTCTATTTTTTTAACGGTTATGGGCTAAGGAAATCGAGGCCAAGTGGGCCTCGATTTCATCTGATGTTAAGTGACAATAAAGCCGTAGATCATGAAGCGTGTTCGCCCAGAATACATCTGGCATTCACATGTACGACTGCCGGAATACAGCAGTGTTGTTTTGGAGGCAGAATGACTTCAAAAGTGGTATTTAGTCAGGCCGGTTTGAAAAATCCTATCATGAGCAATACTTCATTACTTCTGTTTCACGGGAATCAAACCCGGGACCTCCGAATTACAAGACAAGCGGGAAAACCACTGCGCCACGGAGGCAGTCAAAATGTATTATTGGAATTATATTGCAATGGTAATCACCAAAAATATATGCATGTCTGTCTACAAGTTCCACATCGTGACCAGCACTGTCTCACGGCGATTATTAAATGAATGGCGGTAATTTTCAAAAGGTAGTTCGGGAACGAAAAATTAATTGAGCGTCGTCGCCGTTGGTCGGTGGCAGTTCGTTAAAACTTCTACAATAATTGAGAGTCGGTCGAAAACAGTTTTATGCGGGCAAAAAAGCTTTGCCGAAACTGGCGACATAAATTGTTGCCTCTAAACGGAGATATGAGTTACGGGACGATTTAGACATTACTTAATTATTTTGGTCAGTAGGTTTTAATACTCTTGGCTTCAATATCACCTGATGGTAATTAACACTAGATTAATCGTCACGTTTTTATGGTTTTCTTTTCTAGTCTGCAGTTATTTTGTGCTTCATTGTATTCTTTAATTTTGCTGTTTCGCAATATAGTGTATAGAACAATGTTGCCAGAGGCGGTATAAAAAATAAAAAAATGTCAAACGTGTATTAGTATACGGAACTTATTATTTAGGGTTGTTTCGTCAAAACGACTGGTGCGGTAAATCAAATGTTAACATCAGGTTAAATTGACGCCGAGTGTTACATGCTTAACCATCTATAGTCTATCAGTCTTGACAATGAAGACTTAGATGGTTATGTATGTTCACCCAGAATACTTCAGACTCTCACATGTATGACTGCCCGAACACAGAAATACTGTTATAAAGGCAGATTGCCATTGAGGGTGGTAGCTAGCCAGGCGGGTTCGACAGAATATTACTACCATCCATACTCCTGTGGCCCGGGAATCGAGTCCGAGACCTCCGCGTTAAAAAGGCCAAGTCAATATTTATTTATTTGTTAAAATTCTTTTCTGACACACCCTAATCTACATATAAGTAATGAAAATCATTTTCGTTCGAGGTGCAATCACGTCGATAAACTAAACGTATTGGCGTTCCATGCGTAATCATATGTGGATGGTTTAAGAGTATCAATTTTTTCAATTCCATACATCCTTCAGCATTTAATTTCTATTTTACTTTTATGAAGATTATTCTCCTGCTAGTAAAAGCAAAAGACAAGCCTTTTTTATGGGTCGAGAAGGCAAACGAACAAGCGGATCACCTGATGGTAAGTGATCTCTGTCACCTATAGACAGTCGTAACACTACGGGAGTCGCACCTGCGTTGTCGAGCTTTAAGAGAAGAGTAGGCTCTTTTCTTTGCCTAGAAATTATATTGAATACAAAAATTACTACGTACGTAGAAGCGAACAACTAATATAATAATAACAGGAAACAACGGGTGAACTGAAAACAAAATTAGTATTTACTGATAGTGAACTGGCGATTTAGTGTTCAAGTAGAATTCCAGTGCTGCTGCTGCTGGGTTCGGTGAAGTTTGTGCTGTTAGTCTTTTTGACGACTATTATAGCTTCATCGAAACTGGCTCACAGATCCGGTGGTCCGTGAGCTTTTCCACTACATTACGATGGCCAGAGAAGTCGGCTTAGTCTGTCAAGTGGCAAGCTACGTGATAGTCGAAGTCGGGGCGTGGGCCCTAACCGCGACTATCGTGCGCCTGTGACGCAATACGCGGGAGCGAGAAGCGCCCAGGTATTCGGGTGTATCTAGTGTACGCGGTGTGCAAGTGACGAGTATTCCAGTCTTGGATTCTGCTTGTAGTACGTATATGCAAAGTCAAAAACACATCTGATATATACATTTAATTCAATAATTTTTTTGTTTGAATTTTTTTTATCGAAGATCCTCGAAAACTTGTGTAGTTAGATCTTAATTATTGTCTCGTTGACCGCTTTTATAATTGGTTCGGCACTCGTTTTTTTTTTTCAATAATTTGATTTTGCAAGTATTTTTACTTCCACCTAATGAGACAAATTATTTTTTCTTATCACCAAAGCGTAGCTACAGTGGATACAGTGAAGCGTCATGATTTATTTTCTCCACGTTCAAAGACTCGTATCAAAACTTCTCTCCCTTACAAGTTATTTTTCCGTTCCATCGAAATGCTCGTTCTGGGAACGCAAACATAATTTTATTTATAAAATTCCTGGCGAGCTTACAATTTTTAATATCCTGTCTTCTTTTAAAAGTTTCCTTTGTTTTATTTAAAATGTTGATGCTTGTATCGAAGAACTTTATTTAGTAGAAACCCAAGAGATAATCCATTATCTTAGCGGACCCCGTAACGCAGTTGCATTTTTCCGAGTGTTGCGGCTGTCTATGGTCGACGGTGATCACCTTCCATCAGATGAACCGCTTGCTCGTTTTCCTACTCTTTGTATATGAAAATAAACCACGTTAGTGACGGAGTTTAGATGGTGGTGAAGTTTTTATTTCCTGGCTATGGGCTAACACGACCTCTGTTTTGTTTAATGTTAAGTAGCAAAGATACTGTAGATAGTGTAGAGTGTTCGCCCACAATACTTCTGATTATTACATGCATGACTGCCGGATCACAGCAATGCTGTTATGGTAGTGTATTAACATTAGGTAGTTGTTAGGTAGCTGGACAGGCGAGTTGGGAAAAGTTTACCACAATCCAGAATACACTATTCCTGTGGTCCCGGAATTGAAGCTAGCACCCCTGTGTATACAAGACAAGCGGGTAAATCACTGCTCCACGGAAGCAGTCAAAATATTTTTTCAAGCACGGTCAGCTTCTGTCATCATATAGTCCATCTGCCGCTATATAAGCTTTACTGTTATACGGCAGACATGGCTGGCTCGTTATTGTAACGGTACTAACCTTGCCTCTTACACCAGGCGTCGCGGGTTAGATTTCCGCTCAAGACAAATATATTTAGTTAATACATATTACTATATCAAGTATTCATTTAAAAATATCTATTATGTGTTTGTATAGGTCTCTGATAACCCATACTACAGGTGCTAGTTAGCTCCATATCTTGGGATCAGATACTACGTGTGAAAATGTCCCAAATATTTATTATTATTATTTGTTGTTACTCAACATCCTGTAAAATTGAGGTTAAATGAAGCATTTATAGTACAAACAAACCACCGGCCATATTTGACAGTTTCTTGTTTCTTTCTCTTTATTTTCTTAACGAGGACAAGAAACAGGTAACAGTTGTGTATCGGCCTACAATGATAATGAAGGTTTAACATTTGTATGTAAAATGTAATAATGAACATGCAATATAGAATTAACAAACACTTTATTAAACATTTATAAAAAAACATTGAGCAAGTTTTTATAAAAGGTCATTGTCAAGCCTTAAAAGTTATTAGTAGGTTGCAAGTAAAGTTATGTGGAGTTAGTGTTAGATTTCCATCACGTGTTTTTGTGTGTTTATACGCTATCCTGAACGAACTGCACAGAGTTTCATAGGTGTACCCGTCCTTAATCCTATTCTATGAAGCTACAGCACGTGTAATGTAAGTAGGAATTAATGAAGATTAGATTGTGTTGTGTATCATCTGAGAACAAAAAAAATATATATACTATATGTGGTAAATGGTATCTCATCTTTACCCTTCAAATTTTGGCGTACGGAAAAATATTATATTTTGTTATTCAAGTCATACATATATCTGCGTTTTTAAAAATAATGAATACATCTTAGTATTTATAACAAAATTATACAAGTATAGGAATATATTAAATTATTAAAAAAAATAATAATAAAAATGATTTACAACAATTACTTTTATACATTTGACAGAAGAAATTTAGTAACGAAAAATCCATCGATAAATCTTTGATTGTATCATTTCAAAGCCTACATAAAAAATCCTTTTTCAAAATAGGTTTACTTGAATCACTGCAGTAGTTGGAGAACGGATATAAATCAATTTTTTCATTTGTTCGTGTTAGAATTGAAAAGGACATTTCTGAGAAAAAGAAAGTAGATGTCTTTTGTTGAAACTTCGTTTATACATGTTTGCTTCTCATAGTACGTGCTAGCAAAAGAAAATTACACATTTTCGCAGAGACTCATTACGTGAAAAAATAATTAAAGGATGCGAGTGTACATTCGACATCATTATATTTAACAACGACGTGGAGAGCTCTCTTATATTATTAACAAGGAATTCGAAATACTCCTTGCCATATATAATTATGAAAGCCAAAATAACAGTGCTATGCAGTAAACATTATAAAATATTGGAACACAGAACTGCCACAAAATGTATAAAAAAATATATTTTATAGTAACTCTATGATTTATTTCTAAAATAAAATACGTTTTTTTTATTGTAATAGAATGATATAATTATTTACTATCACGTATAAAGTATTGCATCAAAATAATTATCAACTTATTTTACAAAATGTTTTATGCGAGCTGAAGAAGTTTTTTTCCGTTAGAAATAATATTGAAGAATAGTGCGTTGATAAATCTCTATAGATTAAATATGACATAAATTGAAGCCCAAAAATATATTTTTTTTAATTTGTCATTAATGAAGTGTTAAATAAAAGTTTGTTATAATGGTTCACTAGTGGTTCTCGTTATTCGTAACTTAATGGCTCAACGTAAAAATAAGTTTAACTTTTCATCTCGTAAAATCCCGAAACTGATGGCAAGGATGCGAGCATAATGCAGTTTTATATGTAAAACACTTGGTAACTTGAGCTACAAATTTTGGCTATTAGTCTTTGTGGGTTTTCTAGCGGAGATTTGTCTAGTAGAGTTTAGATGTTGCAGGGTTTTATCGGATCGTAACTACCATCAATGACAATTTGCTATTATTAAAGTATTGCTTTTTTTCAGTTCTTTGATTCATAAGAGAAGAAATATTCTAGATGAGCATGTGCCACAACTACGTTCTTATTGTCAGTTAACATCAAGAGACCTTGTGGATAAGTAATAGCACAAGGCGTTAAAAAAATAAACTATCATTATATTTTTATTATAATTTACATCCCAAATGTATCATACTGATAGTATTGAGACAATAAATGTTATAAATACATATTTTTTTTTATTACATTTATTATTATTACTGTCTTTCGGACTGATAAAATTGAATTTGATATTTTAATTAGAGTAATCGATACTTTACTTAAAATTAGGTTTAATAAGTCCTCTTCAGCAGTATTTTCGAACAAATATGATTCGGGTACAACTAAGAAAGGTACTTATTTCTTTTTCAACACCGATTAAAGAAGAAAAATATCGTACGACAACCGCATAGACATACATCCATTTAAAAAAAATGACAATTGTTACACACCTAAAGTACACGACTATCTTATATCACGTACAAACAGAGTACATATAACAATGTTTAAATAGAATAAGAAACAATAATTCACTTGGACTTCCGCCAAAGTTCGTTCGTCCACTTCCGTCCTCGTAAATATCAGTCGCTGAGAAAATGTCCGAAGACAGTTTAAACAGACGCTCAATAAATTTTCCAGTTCCGAACTCTTATCACATATACGTGTAATGTTATTCTCGCTTCAATAATTAAACCGTAAGAGGCCCAGAGAAATGCGCTTAGATCGATTGTATGTGTTATTTGGAAGAGATCGTAATTACTGATAATGTTTACTGGTATCATAATTTTCATTTTTTATTTTGGCGTGCAATAAATTATAACTTATTCTATCTCATTTCTGTTCATGTATCTTGTGTTGGTGCATAGGTCTCTTTATTTGATGACTCAAACTGTATAACGCCAGGTCAATAAATTAAAAAAAATTACGTTTCTTTCTTGGCCTTCTGTTAAATGTCCAAAGTTGTCATTCCCACTTTATTCCAACTTCGTTCTTTGTTGTTAAAAGAAGAATAAACTCAGTTCACAAATTTCAAGACATTTTATTTCAAGAAAATCCGAAGCCTTCTAAAGTCTACAACGTCAAAATATTCACTTCATTTCTAGCCTAAATATCCTGAAAAAGTTCTACATTTATTTCTGTTGAGGATAAGGATTAAGGTTTGATACTTTACCGTTGTTTAAATTATTAAGAATGATGTTAGACCGTGTTAGTATTATTATGGACTATGACAGCTTCATCAGACCCGGCACTCACAGATCTGAAATCCTTATGCTAAAATTCCTCACCGTTAGATAAAAACATTAATATAAACATTTTAAATCAACCTGCAAAAAGTAAATAAATCTTTAAGAGTAATATTGAATTAAAACATTCATACAACTGTTACCTAACATTAGAAGAAGGGTAAAAATAATTTCGAAAAGAAAGTACAATTTGATTTACATCAAAATCGTGTAGAGGTTTGATAGATACAATGCCCCATATATGAATTAGGCGTTACCCACTCGCTTCACTGGGTGTGGTTACTTTTTTATTATAACACAAATATAATTCACACTCCAGTGTATAATATCTATTTTCTCGACACAGTGAATATAGTTTTATAAAAATGTTAACCCCTCTCTTTTTTTAAGTGTAGAATTTCGAAAAGTCCTTTTTTAAGTGGATAGTTAGATATCTTAAAAAGAATTCACCCACCAAATTTTTTTTCTTTAGGAGTAGCGGTTATGACTGTGCGTTGATATATAGGTAAATTAGTCAGTACTTTGAATTTTATAAGTGTAAAAGAAGAACAGAAACATGTATGTTAGAATTTATATCAGACCTATTTTTGATTGGAGGTTAAATAGTAACAAAATCAATTGTTAACAAAATAACTTTCAACGACTTTTGTAAGCAAAATGGTATGGATATACTAAAAATACTTCTTAAAAATGTTTTCCTCCTCGCGTTATTTAGTTTTCCGGTTTCGTGACACATTGCAGGTACTAAAATATCGCAAATTGTATAGTAGAGAACAAAAGGCTGCTTATGCAACCCGGAAAATTATTTAATTTTTGTTTTAATATTTTTTATAAGTGTAAAAATATTTATTAATCAATTCCATCGATTTCTACTTTAGTATGAGGCGTAATAATGTTACTGTGCCAAAAGTTACTGTTCCGGTTTCAAGGAATTTCTAGTTAGTGAAATTGCAGTAATGACATCTTTATAGGTTTTCCAAATGTTTATCTTATACTTCACATTATTCTTAGCGTAGTTGTGACGTCATTGTATATTGTGGAAGTCGTTATTTACTTCTTAGTTATATCGTGTGGTAAATATATGCTTGATATTTTATCGCCGAAAAACCTCAATGAAATTTTTCTTGGGGAAAATTTATGACAAAACTTCTCTTAGTATAAAAACACAATAGATAATAAATATATAGAACAGATAAATGCCTACGACTGAATTTATTGCAAATTGAAATATTGTCAGTGACATCTACCCTCTTGATATCTTTTGTTAGCGTTACGCCAGCGGCAGTTGTCAGGAGGCCCTTTGATAAGGGTACCGTTTTAAAAAGTCCTGACCGCGTCAGCCATTGGAAAGAACTGTGTGATGAATATAAATGTCATGATATATAGATGCAGATATATAATTTGAAATTAATATTAAAGTCGTTTTTTGATTTTTATTTATAACAAACGTCTAATATTTAAAGAATAGCGAAAAGTAAGGAAGCGAATGCGCAGAAGTAGTAATCAGATGTAGTGCGTGGCATGGGGGAAGACCTACGTCTAGTAGTGTATAATTTTTTATTGTACATCACAGAGTAAAGTAAACATTAGATATGAAGTCAACTAGTAAAAAAAATGTTTAATAACGCCCTACGTATGCTATCTTTGAAAAAAGTCTTTTACATTTTATAAATTGTAAACATTCCGATGAATCGAAATTTGAAATTTAAAATACCACTCGGTATGAATGTAACATCAAAGCTATGCTGATAAAAACGCTTGCCAGTTAAATGGTTTGAATACCATTGGTAAAATAAATGCATTTAAACGTGCATTCAAATATTTATCTATTTTGTCTTATTGTAATACCTATTAAAATATTTAACGAATTACAGAAACTAGTCACAAAATGCGAACTTAGTGTCGTTTTTTTATCGGTTTTAGGGTAACATTTGGCTTCGATTTCACTTAGTGTTATGTGACAATGAGGCCGTAGTTGGTGAAGTGTGCTCACACATATAATTGCCGAAATACAGCAATGTTGTTATGGTCACAGATTAACATGATAGTAGTTGCTAACCAGGCGGGTATGGAAAACTCTGCGACCATCCAGTCTCCACTACTCCTGTGGTCCAGGAATCGAACCCAAGACCTCTGAGTTAAAGATTCAAGAAAGATATTTAAAGTGGTTGGAAAAAGAAAAATTTGATTAAAAAATATTTGTATAATTATATGATTGACATATTCAACAAAAAAAAAGCCAGTAACAGAAAAAACTATAGTGCTTTTTCTAGAATTTTAATAGCCAATATTTGGTTAGTTTGCCGGTATTGTGATTTCACTATGCAAGAATAATACATTAAAAGACGTGTCAGAAGCATCGGCTTTCGGGCGTTCGATAACAGGAACTGTTTACAGTGTTATAATAATAATTTTAAAGTAATTAAATAATATCAATATAAAAAAGCATGGTGATAAGTTTCTAAGTTATACCATTACAGCGGTAATTCTGCCGTTCAGTAATAGCGTGAAACAATTACTGTTCTGACTTGAAAATAACTATTGGTGGTAAAATTATTAGGGTAACGATATGTAATATCTATAGTCTCTATGCAATGAGGCTAGGGATACAATCAGAAGGACTTTTTTTTAATCCTTCATAGGCTAACACACTTGGCCTCGATTACATTTGATGTTAAGTGACAAAGCCGTAGATCATTGTTTCTCAAGGTGGAGCGTGGGCCCCACGAGGAGGCGATTTTGTCATTTAAGGGGGGAGGGGGCGGCAATCAGCGACTTTTTACAAATAATTAGCTTATATGATTTATTGCATTTTTCAGCTTTTACTTTTATTGGGGGGTATTGGATTAAAATTGCAATGGTCGAGGGGACAAAGTGGTACATGGGAACAAACATGATAGGAAATACTGCCGTAGATGGTGAACCGTGTTCGAGCAATGCTGTTATGGTGGCAGATTGACATTAAAGTTGGTAGCTAGCTAGGAGGGTTTGTAAAATCTTACTACCATCCAGACTCTACTACTACCCGTGAGACGAACCCGGGACCTCCGCGTTATAACGCAAACAGGAAAACCACTGCGCCACGGAAGTATCATGACAATTCGTCACTTTGTAATATTTTAACTAAAACAAAAGAATACATACTATAATCTCCATTGGACTGATTGTTATGATAATTTAAGTTAATTCTATCGACACGGAGATCTTAGGTTCGATTCCGGACCCATGTAAGTGAAATTTGGATATTATCTAACCTGCTGCTACCACCCTCCTTGTCAATCTGCCGCCATGATACCATCGCTGTCTTCCGGCAATCATAAATGAGAGTGAGTCTGAGTATTCTGGACGGGCAAACTTCACCTCTTCCACCTCATTATTTCTTAACATCACAATTATTGTTTCTAACATTTTTTAATTAATGTTATTGTAATAATACAATTTGTAATCTATCTGTCCATAATCTATGAAATTTTGTAAGTGGACGTTCGAACATGTAAAATATTTCGTCACTTAATGTAAGTAATCATCAGATGTCGCGGTGGCACATAATCTGTACATCTTGTTCAACAAATTTTCGTAGCACGCATTGATGTGTACTAATCGCTCGTTAAGTGCATATCAATGTTTTTGTATGCATCTTAAGACTTCCGCTACTAATACTTTAAAATTATAATTAAATTGAACCTTATGTACGTGAAATATAATAATTTCCTTTGAGAACGAAACGCTGTTCGGTGTTACGAAAATATTTGTTACGTTTTACACGTTACACACGCCGGCATTTGCGTGGAACACCTTTGTGATGTAACTTGTTTAAGTTGCGACACGAGAAAGTCGTTTAAAATTTAAACATTGCTTCACCGAGCTATTGCAATATTATAGATATCTGGGACATTTTTCATATATTGTACCCTAATCCCAAGGTAGCACCTGTAGTTTGGTTTCTCAGAGATTTATTAACATACATACTTATTTTTAAGTAAATATTTAAATATATATTAACAACCAGACACAAAACAAACACAAATATTCATCACATGAATGTTTGTCCTGAACGAGAATTGAACCTGCGACCCGTGGTGTACGAGGTAGGATTACTACCATTAAACCAACGGCCAGTCTTAATATTGTATGCATGATGCTTTGATGCCTAAGAACGTATGTAGCATCATTCGTTGAAATTGATTTAGTTCCGGCTGTCATATATGTGAAAGCCCGAGTATCCACAGCGCGTTTTACCTAATTGTCACTTAATGTCATGTGAATTAGAGGTCAAATATTAACTCATTTCCGGTACAAGAAACAAATTCGATAGGTGTACTAATTTTCGTTCGATTTTAACTGTAATTTTATGAGATTGGGTTTAAATCAAAATGATCTTTGAGTGATCTTGTATCTCTAATGCCGTCGAGATTTATATTCAATTCCGCTTTATAACGCCATGAAAGTGGCAACCGGGGTAAATATACTTGTAATATGCCGTACACCCTCGTCAACTAATGTGACGTTTTGACATAGATCATTCATAACAGGCTACTACCGATCTAATACACTTAACAATATGACACATGGGTGTTACGTGTAATTAAAATATGCTAAGACATGATTAACTCATATGTAGGGTTGTAAAAGAAGAATTGTTTTTTCGCTCAAGAAATTAATATTAAATACGATAAATCTTTCACTAACATTATAGAACAATACTCATTCATGTGTATTATTTATTTATTTGTTATTTTATAATGAACTGAAAAGTGTGTTTAAATTTATTAAAGAAGTAAATTAAAATATCCAGTAGATTAAAATTTTCTCTTTGCATTTTGATGAACAAAATTTTCTCATTACAATACTTCTCCTTACTACAGGTTGATTTGTTGAGAATGCTTGTAATTGTTTTATTTGCGTCGGTTGTTATCTTTTAAGGTACAACGAGGAATATATAATTATTAACGACGATTTAAATTTGTTCTCAAGACGAACAAAAATTTTATAGAAGAGACAAAATAATTTTCTTGAGTTCACTATTGTACAAGTTATGGCTGTGGATCGTTGGGAGACGAGTTGTCTCTTAGTTTCATTTTCTTATTTCATAATTTACGGTGATACGTAATAGATAAGTGTTAGATTTATCTATAATAATGTTCAGTCAAATATTGTGTCATGTGATAACATTACCTAATATTTGAATTATCTTCAATAAAATTATGTTTAAGTATTTTCAACTAAAATTTGGAGTAAGGCATATATAAGGCACGTATATATAAATTATTGGCAAAAGACAGAATGGTAAATATGTATTTGTAAAATGGTAGGCTGTTTATTAATTTAACACAAAGATATTTTTCAAACTCTTTGATATGCATTTGATATTGAAAAATTAAAAATTTTCATGCGAAATAATGTTTTAACTTATCATATAAGTTAAAAAGCAATTGGAATTACATGAAAAAGAAAACATTTTATAAGTATTTAAAAATTATAAGGGAATATTCATAAAGGAAATAACTAAATATTCATAAACAATGTACGTTTGAGCACAGTTTACGAATATTTAGTTTAGCATATTACATGGGAAAATTTATATTCGAAGAGCGAAAGGGAAAAATTCTCGCTTAAACGTTTCTTTCTTGAAATCGAAGGAATTAAATTGCGAGTCAGTTAGTTTCCAATTTTTTTATTCATTGGATTCAATTTCCGGACCCACCTTCGAGAATTAAATCCGGCGACCGGTAGATGCTGCTGCTGTTCGAATTACATTTTGCATTTGGAATTTCAATTTGAAGGTAAATAAAATCAAAAATAACTAGATATTTGTTCAAAAGAAAACATATCGGTTACCGGTGTTTATTTATATCTGCTTTTTTTCAAAGATGGGCTAACATTTGGCCTCAATTTATTACCACACGCTGTCGGCGAGAAGGGCATGCTTTTCCGCATACTGGCGCGTATCTATTAATTGAAACAATATCCTTGAAATTGTACATGATACCTATTAACTAAATTTTATTAAAATCATTCTATTCGTTGTAAAGATATTAAATACATAATTTCTAAAAATTGCACTTTTTTAAAGTTCATTCACATTCGCTGGGTAGATGTGCGAGTCAAGCTCATGATTTTTATGACAGTGTGAGGTGACGAGGCAGAATGTCATAGCCATCGCCAAAATATTCTGGCACTCATGTGTATGACTACCAGAATATCGTTACGACGGCAGATTGAAAAATATCAGGATAGTAATGGAGCACCACTTATAATGACCCTGGAATCGACACAAGGATATCTTTTTATTTCTGAAACAGCATATTTCAAATGATAATAATTATATACCACATTTGTAACATTAAAAAAAATAAAACTGGCTTAAGTTACACGAAGAAAATTGTAATAAAATTGTTTTGCTTACTTTTTTTATTTAAGAATAATTTATGGATTTTAATTTTACTTATTAAATCCGTACGGTATCTCCAAAAAATAATATTTTTCATGTTAGTTAAAATTTCTTCTTGTACGTTAAACGGGTTAAATCCATAGTACAAGCTTTGATTATTTAGAATTCTTATTAAATTTTAAATATCAAACGCAACTTGTTCAGAAAATTTCAATGTAAGTGATAATAATTAACTTAATTACTTCAGACTGCCATTCCCTGCCACATTCTTTAGAAAGTCATCTACTGAAAGTATTTCAATAAGTGAGGAATTAATTCATCGTCGAACTTCCTTACATAATGCATCTTAATTTAATTATAAAAAAATTTTAAGTCCTCCAAAATGTTTTCATACAAAAGGCAAACTTGCCACGTGGTTCAGAGCATTTGTCTTATGAATTCCGGTTTCCGAGTTCAAAACTTTGGATATTGTATTAATTTTTTTAAGAGACTAATAAGTTTATTTCTGTCACCAAGAATTGTTGTTTCGATTTAAAAACCATTGTTGATTGTGAACTTACTGGGTTACGGGACTTTTGTAAATAAATCGGAGTATTTACGAGTTCTATATGTGTAAAAAATATAGCAAGTTATAATTTTCATACATAAACAGACCACATTTGATTACCTCCCTGGATCAGTGATTGACCGCTTGACTTGTAGAATGGATGTTGAAAGGATTTTTTCGAAACGGCCTGGCTTATCATCTATATATATAGTATTCTATCAGTCATACACGTGAGATCCAAATGTATTTCGGGGGACCACGATTCAGCAACTATAAAACATTTTGGCGTTTTCAATCATAAAATTTAAGAAAGAGCGGATTACAATAGTCTTACTGACACCTTTTTGTTATGGATCATAATTTCTAATTACGATTTGTAAATTAAGCGTATTGTATAAAGTTTTCAAAGAATTAACCAACAATGACGTCATTAAAGGGCGCCATTACCATAAATTTGACGGTAGAGTGAAATGTACCGTTGGGACTGAGAAATGGTCAATTTTAAGCCACGCGTCGTTTGTTTTTATATTAAATAATAAAGGCGAAGTAGACGCAAAGCAATAGTAAGTAAATTTTTAATAAATATTTATTTTAATAATATTATATTACAAGATTCTAAAACCCATTATGATGGGATAGATTGCCTGGAAACTTAAACCAAGGCCTTGGCCAAAATGAACTAGCCCAGAAATATTCGTTAGTGGATATTGATTAAGGAAAAATTTGAGGGCATGGCTGCCAATCTTTAATAATTGGAGAAGCACTAAAAGAAATTGAGGAAGTGTATGAAAGCGAATAAAGTGTGATAAATTTCAAAATTTAAGTTTTTTTTTTTAACGGAACGGCAAACGGATGAAGAAAAAAGTATTATGGTAAGTTAGAAGAAAGAAAGTTTAACAAGCTGTCAAATCTGTGTTCGTAAATTTAAAAACGTATATTTCACGATATCGTTGTTATGTAATAGTATAAAGAATCTTTTAGAGAAGCCATATGTAAAGAGAAAGGAACGCGATCCTGACTAGTTAATAAAAGAATATAAGATCCGATTATATACTATATCTACTTCTTGGAAAGAGTATGGTCTCAAGTTCTACAACCAGTTAGTACGTATCGAGGCAAAAACGAAATAGTCAATCGTTAATATTTTGATCATAGAGAAATGTTAGCAATAAATGTTGAGTAGTCAATAATAATATCACTTAGAATTCCAAAAAAAAAAGTGACAGTAATTAGATACGTCATATTTATCACGTTACCACTGTTACTCGTAACTTTTCATATCGTTATTGTTCTCAATTGATGTTCTCTAACGTATAGAGTTAATTGAATTACTTATCTGGGCTTTTTATCGATTATCGTATATTTAAAAATATACGATAAATATTAATGTACCATATACTATTAAAGTTTAAAAACCAATACCCGATAGCGTTGAAATACAGAAGGTGGATTGATATATCACCGAAGACAAGTATTCCAATATTAGATTTCGATGGTATTCCATTTCAGAATTACGAGCGTACCTACATAACAATAAAGATCTAATCAAATGTATAGGATCATATCCCTATTGACTGTCCTCCCGTTTCATAACGTGTTCTCAATTTTAGTGTATTAATTAACTTTCTCAGAGATAATGAACCAGCATTGTTTAAGCATCATTAACGAGCTGTACTTTAAAAAAAAAGTCCGCTATAAATTATTGATTAATGTATTAGTTCATAACGTTAGTTTTTTTATTACCTTAATTGAACACATATTCATTTTCGTGTATAATTATTTGTTTATGATTAAGACTTACTTGTAAGTTGATATAAGCGTATATAAATGAATGTCAGAAGAGTGAAGCGTATAAATTTTTTAGGTTATAAAAAAAATTATAGAATATTTAAAAAATTATGATATTAACCATAAATACAGAAATACATTTTGTCATAGGAAAAAGGAAAATGTTTATATTCATATATTTTGAAACTTTAATAATATTTAAATTTATATTTCAGCAGTACACAGGTTTAAATATAAAATAAAATAAAAAAAAGAAACAATTGTTTGTACTTTTGCGATATATGTATAGGTATTATATTTTTTTGGTCGAATTCTGGCCACTGGAATAAGTATAATATAATAGCAATAATATTGAAATTAACTTCATGCGAAGGTAGGTGTGTCGTACAGGCACACATCCACGCGTATATTGCATACAGTAGTGTACTGCGTTTGTGTGATGCTTCCAATTTGTATCTGTTATTGCTGTAGTGATTTTATTATAATTGTTTACAATATCTTCCACACGGTGTTCGCTTTATAAAAAACTTGCTGTTAAAAACAATTATAAAAATACATTCAATAATAGTCAAATAATAAAGTGGTAACTTCTCATTCTCAATTCATTCAAATTTCATTCTCTTTCATAAATATCGAAATAACACTAACTGAAGTAAAGTTATTCATAATAACGTAACGGTTGTGAATATAACTCCTGACACGGCAAAATTAACGACTGTAGTACAATCATTGTGTATTTCATGCTATACATTTTGAAATAACATTGTAATGTTCACGGCGAATTACATAGTCGGCCGTAAAATATTGGCTCCTAAAATGGAACTTTCATATATTGTTCTAACTTAATAGTAATTTCATATTCACAGATATCATCTGACATTCATAAAATTGAGTTAACTTTACGAAAATATTCAAGCATTATGTTAGTAATTCATATTAAAATATTTAACACTAGATTTAAGGACACATTTTTACGATTTTGTTTTCGAGTCTGTTGTAATTTTGTGCATTATCGTATTCATATTTTTCCTGTTATGCATTAAAATGTAGAGAGTAATGTTGCCAGAGATACTCAAAAATAAAAAAGTCAAACACATATGAGTATACGAAACTTTTTATTTACGGATCGTCCGTCAAAATGACGGCTTCGATAAATCTAGTGTGAAATACAACGTGTATATATTTTTTTAACGTGTATATTATTGCGCTAAGCTGTGGTCTCTCCATCGAGTCCAGAACTCTGTTTTGTATATACATCACTGTTTAAGTCGAAAGGCGTTATAGTTAAAATAAATTATTTTAGGTGGATATGAATAATAGTGGTGTAAAAAAAATTAGCGACAGTAAACAATACAGACATAATGTTTTAAAAGAGTAATATATGACAAAAGCTTAATATATTTTTGATAATTGATAAAGAAATGCGGATTGTATGTCTAAGTCATTTAATCCTTAAATGCATGATTTTTCTTAAAGAATAATACACTAAACTTCATCATCCACCCCGTTCATATGTCCAATATATATATATATATATA